>CM057132.1:10706866-10736866 GCA_029964075.1 Patiria pectinifera | reverse complement strand
ATACAAGTTATACATAAAATAAACATTTGAAACCAATAATATTCTTGATAGCAAAACGTACGGCGTAGTACAATCCAGTAATGCAAAAAAAACGTGTTGAGCGTCCTGCCTTTTGCAAAAAAAGGAAGCGGGGGGCCTTTTTTTAACCTATTCTTAAAGCCCTACTCTGGTGCTGAAAGCAGGGGGATTTATATCGGGGTTTGTAGTCTTGTTAATGTGATGAAATAAAAACGACTATTGTGTCTGTCATGAAATGAGTACAAAAGGTACTTTTGAGGAGCTGTTTTTCATGAGTATTGTTTTCCATTGGTATTTAATGAGTGGCTATAATTGCCCGTCACTTGTGATATACATATACGTGCACTGTCAATGCCCCTGTTGTAGTGACGCACAACAGATTGACCTGATTGACAGTACAATTTCGTACATGTACTTTGAATGCGTATCGTCAAACCATGGTCAAACATGGTCAAAATTAAAACTGCAATTTTCAATTTCCGTTAGGCAATTTGGACAAATTTAACTTAGCACGTGATGTTCGCAGAAATACCAACTTTCTAGATACATATGTACATAATTATATCAACAAACCAGTATACAGAGATTTAATATAGTGAAACATTGATCCAGCGTATTTCTTTCAGCGTATATACTTTGAGCGAATGCAGAATGTATCGAAATAAATGCTCAAAAGGATAATGCCGATGTATTTTGTTATACTGGAATTCGACCGACGTCAACAACATTCGACAAACGTAGATTATTGTCGCCAAACAAAGTAAGTCTAAAACGAATTTTGCCTACTCTGAAAGCTGAATATAGGTGTATTCCAAAATAATTTTAGTAATACTAATTTCACATCAACAGTTGAGAATATTATCGCACGTAACGATTTATCCACGGCGCCAATGTTATAATTCGTACCTTAAGTTAATAGGTCGGAGCCCGCGCCCGCTGGTCCTGGAAGAACAGACAACGAAATGACGCTTACTCTGGTATTGCTGGACACGGACTGCCGTGCGGCAGGGCTGCAGAATGCTGCCAAGCCACCGGTCACGCCCGACTGGTTTATTACGCAACACTTATAAACATAGTCATTACGTGTATTCACTACAATATCACCTTTAAAAGGGCTCAAGATCACACTATTACCCACACTAGAGAATACCTATTCATGTGTTGGATCAATTCATGAAGAGTCGGCACGTATGTTGACAAAATTCGTTCCATACAAAATACACAGCTAGTGCTATACGTAACGTACATTCAAGCAAATGTGGTTTCATACAGTATTTGAACATGAGTATTTTCCACTGTCCGTGATGAGATATAAAGTATAAGAAGGCGACTTTTACATCGAACCGAATGAAATAGATACGACACTTTTTAATCTACTGAATCACATGCTTTTTAAATCTGTCCTCTAGATCCTTTATTTTCTTTCTCTCCCATGGATAATCTTTAAAAAAAAATCAAAGGAATTGTTTTTTTTTGGTAGCTACGGAGTCTATGAAAAAGAATAACACTTGAAAGGGATACTTGAAAAGAGTTTGTTCGTGAAGATATAAACAAGTCCGATGGTCAATTGGGGCCAGTATTTGAAAAAAGCCAGTTTTTTTCCAACGCTGATCGGCCGATCAGCGTTGGAAATTGATACAAAATACCACTTTTCTTGAAAATGACAGTACACCAGGTGCCATGATTTTACAGGATGCTTTACACTGTCATTCACTAACAGTCCAGCAAGGTATTTCAAAATGATTTGGTAGTTTTGTTTTTTGATGTTTGCAAATGTTGTATTTTCCCTTTAAAGGGAATGCACATCATTGGCTTTTGCTGTAATTTTCAGAAATGAACTATCTGAGGGGTTAGTATAATAGGCCTAGATCAAATATTGTTTAAATGACATGTTTTGAAGTTTTGTGTTTCGAAAATCCTTGAAAAACCAAGAAAAACAAAAAATGTTTAAGTACGCTGGTTCCCTGACTCCACTAAAGTTAAAATGGATCAATTTATAGTTGCCGGAAAATTGTAAGGTAAGTGAACCAGTCTAGCTGGCCTGCACCCGTTCATGAACATGTAACCAATAGCAAACAAAATTTGGACTGAAAATTTTAAATTTGGAGCAGTACTTTTTCCAACGGTGATCGGCCGACCACCGTTGGAAATGTATACAAAAATGCAAGTTTCTTGAAAATGACTTGACACCAGGTGCCATAATTTGACAGGATGCCTTAGACTGTCATTTACCAACATCCTAGTAAGGTATTTCGTAAAAAGTTGTATTTTTCGATGGTTGCAAATGTTGTATATTCCCTTTAACAGAAGATTATCCAGATGAAGAAGTAAGTGGATTCCTTGATCAGCAAGGTTGTCCATATTGCACTTCTCCAAAGACACAAATCTGATGACAAGAAAATAAGGAAAACAAAAAAACAATGTATCAATTAATTAAACATTATGAACTATTTAATGTTTGCTGCCTTACGCTTAAAATACTCACTGCGTTTCACGCTGGCTCACGTATGCGAATTTAAAACTATCCAGATAGTGTCTGTCTTCTCATAATACTTCAAGCAGAGCTGTGCCTGTGTTTCTACAATCTTTAACCCATGAGAGACAGGGATAAAATAAATGAGCCTCTTGTTTCAAGTTGACCCTGAAGTCAAGGATTCAAGGATATTTCTCAAATTTAAAGGGTAACCAAAATAACCCTGGTTGAGAGTTAAAGCGCCAGCCTGTTTTACGCATTTTTATGTTTAAACAACTTCATGTTGAAATGTATGTACGTAACGAACAAAATGTTGGTTCTTCCGCAAGTTTATGGTCTTGGAAGTCGGCATTGCATAGGTCTATGGTGCTCATTTCAGAAGTGTATTTAAGGTGTTTGTCGCTGATATCTTTGGACCAATCAATTTAGTGACTGCGATGGTTAGTTTCTTAACACACGTACCTTGAATCTTGGCCCTATCGGCTGCCATTTCTAAAAGTTCATGCGATGTCATGTCATGAAGGCTCCTGAATATAATACAGAAAATATTTGATTCCCAAAGAGCTCAAGCTTTTTTTAAGTAACTTAAATTTCACATGAAACAATTTCATTAAATGTTCAGAAGAACCGTCCAGTAGCAGTTTTGATGCAATTATTTTATGCGAATACACACTTGGTACACAGTGTTTATACGTCGGTGAAGGGCAAAACCTAATTTGATTCATAATTATTTTGATTAAAGATCCGTTGCCCTCGCTACTTTCGAGTTTCACCCCGAAAGTTTATTTACTTTTTTCAACTGCTATTTTCCTGCGAAATACAAGTTATTCATTTTTAAAAGACATCTAACGATAAAAACTATAAACTTCATTGCATTATTTTTTCACCACATTCAAGTTAATACCTGCTAGAAAATTAATCGGCTCTCGCCAGGGAGGTCTTATTTTCACGAAAATCTAGTCTACCAAGGTTGTTATAGTTCGCGTATTTTTCATTGATCTTTTAACAGTGCTGACCTGGCCCTGAAATCTACTCCATACACTTTGGTAAAACTCCCATAAATCACGCCAAACCCTGGGAGCTATAGCCCGAAAGCCCGAATTGAAATTGTACACACTTGTTATGTACAAGCCAACGAAAGCCAGATGACCGTTTATACGTGTAAGGTCTAGGTATGTGAACTTTAGGCCTGCATGACCCTTGAGACTGAAATGCTATCGCACGTTGCTATTACAACCGTACACTGTCACTTGAGCGGGAATGTTATAACGGACTGAAGCAGTAATTATTTGTGCTCAAATTTGCGCTAGTTTTAGTTGAGAGAAAATCACTCAGATCTATAAATTAAGAGATACCCCAGGTAACAATTTCACGGTTGTTGGCTCGGGTATCATGGGTATGTCGATCAATACAATATTGTTACATTTTGATTAATTCATCGAATTGAAAAAAATACAAACATAGACCTACTGGCCTATACACAAATCAAAAGTCTTTTCGATATAATGTATACACTTGCAACATTTTGCCATTAGCTAAAACAATATCTGTTATATCTAAATTATAACTATCGAACAAATAATGTTCCAACCTATAAGTTGTATAACGTTGTTAAAAAGATCTAACATGTCTCACATGAATTCGAGTATAAAATCTTATCCACATGTACATCGTTTCCTTGGAAAAGAATATCAAGATATTATTATTACATTAAAAACCAGATGATTTGAACGTTTGTTTCAGTGTATGATCCTCCAAAACTGTTCGCATTGACGAGCCTCCAGTCTCAATCGAGGCACAGATTTTCACTCTTAATCTACATTTATTCTGATCGAGTCTAGTCTGAAGAACATTTTCAACATTTGTAAACAATAAAAAAAAATGATAGGCATAGAGAAATCTTCATTTTGTGACAGCGACTTTGTTCGAAAAGTTGTTTTACTTTATTTTGATCCTTTCATCAGATTTTTAGAAAATGTGTTCGACATAAGAATGAGGTCAAGACACAGACAATTTCATTCCTACCTTCTATCAGAAATGCTGTAGTAAAAATAACTTGCTTGGCGACCATGGCTAATTACTGGACGGCGAGTCGGCGACCGTTATAGTGAGCTGCTGCTGCTAGATCTCTGACCCGACTGAGCAGAGCGATTCAAATGAGCTTTCACGTGGTCTAGACGTGGAATTTCTGCTGATGCGCATGCGCCATGGTAATTTTTCCTTGAGAACAGGAATCATATTTGAGTCATTCCATGTCAGACCAACGCACTTTTTACCTCATGTCTTCCGATTTGATAAAATTTGCTGTGCTTGTAGGTCCTGATGAGCAATGAATGCACACCAATTTTAGCCCGATCCGACCTACCTTATGTGGTCAGGGCAGAAACCACAAAAAACGGACATTTTTAGAGTAAAATACCACCCTTTTGGTAGAAGTATGTCAAAACCATGTCAATTTGCATCGAATATATGCGAACTTGGTATTAAAATAATAGAATTGCATGCTCAAATCAACTCTTTTGTCAAAATTAAATTTTGTGAAAAGGAGGTCACGTGACCTTTAATATATTATCGTGACCTTTGACCCAATTTATGTAATAATATATCATTCCGAAAATCAACGAAATGAAAATGACTTGATAGAGAATGTCTTCCTCTATCAGAATCTACTAAAAATCAATTGGGGTCTTCAAAAGTTACAACTTTTTGACTATTTGTGTACAGTTGGTGGGTTACAAATGAGTCCATTTATAGACTTTACATTAGAAAACCACCCACACACTTTACTATTCTGTTTCTAAAGCTACTTAAATTAATCTTGGTTTGGGAATTTCTCATGTTTAGGGCTGATGAGGTCTAACCAGGTCTAACATGATGATGTTAGAAATTTCATGAGTTACATTAATAATGCAAGGCGGCACCCAAATGTTAATTATTATCAATTAAAACATCATTAATTAAAACATTATGTTCACTTCATATTCAGTACATCGTAATCACAGTGTTTTTGTCAATATTACAACAGCATGGATCGTAACGCACAGCATAAATGCAACTTAAATTCAGTGTCAAAACACCTTTATAAAACGTCACAGCAACGTGAGGTTCACAGCATAACAGTAACGCTGTAAAAATACCAAACTGCAAGTCACAGCAACATGAAATGTACAACTTATACAACAACATTGTGATGAGACCTTAATGCAACGTCATCATAACGTCATGAATGGAACATCACAGCAACGTGGTATAAATTCTTATCTACGTCATGCCAATTAACATCACAGCAACGCTTTGAAATACCAAACTACAACGTCGTGACAACGTGCATTTCACAACTGAAAACAACGTTATAAAATAACCTAGATGAAATGATATCTCAACGTAATGATTATAACCTCACAGCAACGTTGTAAACATTGTAAATTATAACGTCCTGACAACGTAACATCGACAACTTAAAAACAACGTCCCGAAAACACTTACATACAACGTAACCAAAACGTCATATTTATTACTTTATTAGTACAACGATTGTGAAACGACGACCATACACTGTCAATACAATGTCATATGATGACTTTCGTACAATGTTGTACAAATTACCGATATACAACATTTTTACAACCAACAATTATACATTCAAACGTTGTGTCAACGTTGCTTGAATGTCTTCGTGACATGTTACCAAATGACAACATTTTCACAACTTTGCACAACGTTGTGGCAACGTGATGTGTTAGCTAAGTAGAATAATCACGAACCATTTAGAATAACCATAGAGCAAGGAATAATGAAAACATTAAATCTTGTAGCTTGTGTAAGTAATCTCGCCATCGGTTGAATTTCTCTCCCAGAACTAAGTTGTCTGTGCGGTTTCAACTGTACAAAGTGTACGTCACATTGAGATAGCATGCGCATGCATGACCTCGTGTTTTCCCACATACACTGTAGCCTTGGTCAAGACGCTAGTTGTTATTCATCCGGCCGTACCGCGGTAAACGATATCTTCGCTAGCGCTTGCAGTCATGTGTCTATGCATGCAGTGCATTAAAAATACAGCGCCAACAGCGAACTAACGCGGCCACTATATATATGAAAATCAGTTGGACCCAATCTAGCGCCTTGGTTCAATCGTCCGTGTGAGGTTTTTGGGGTGGTGCTCATTATGTTAATAACCTTAGTTGACCTTAAATGTCGTTTTCTTATTGGTCGATCGTTGCGTAGAAACTTGCATAGTGAAACGGGCACCGTACATAATCCATGCACGTACACGTTGTGTGTCTGTGCACACGGCACAAAAACTGTGGCTCCTGTCACGTCCGCAAAAGGCGAATAGCTGCAAATAATTTGATGGCGTCCGGATTTACCAAGGTGTGATTGTTTTTTCAAATGCTCCGCATGCATAGCGGTAGCGTGGATATCGTTTACCGCGCTACGGCCGGGATGAATAACAACTAGCGCCTTGACCAAGGCTACATACACTGTTGTTACGCAACGTTATGAAATCTCGCTGAGGCAAGGTCACGGGGTTGACGGCCGCCGGTGATTGTATGCTCTCGTATTGGCTGTATCTGTCAGTGCACAAATCATTGGCACTGTTTTCTAATTGGCTCATTCTGGTGTGTACCGAACCATCGGTACCAATGGTTCGTGTACATTCAATTAAATGTCACTTCTATCGGGAGTAATGGCTAACTTGGTTTAAAGATAGTAACGGTACAAAACTGCCTGTGAAATTATACTTTCTGGCATGTTGTCATTTTGAAGAAAACAAACAAAAAGATAATTTCCAAAGATGCCTCTGAAGACACATTTATGGAAATTAACGTTAGTAGCTCGTTAATTCGGCGAAACTGTGAATGGGCACGCGCAAGCGTTGACGAGACAGGTGGGCGATTGCTATAATTTGTCTGTTCAGTGCGTGACAACGCGTAGTTACAATCGGCCACATGAGAACGTGTCCCGGATGCGAATATTTTCTTAACACAATAGTACAGGGTACCTATTTTTCAAGCGACTTCAATCAAGGTTATAGGATTGTAGAGCGCCGCGTAGCGGCGCTCTACAATCCTGTAACCTTTTACCTACGCGCGCGCGTATACTACCTCCATATGTGTGAAAGTATTATAATTTATGAATTTCATGCAAGGTTTGGTCGAGCATTGCCGTTGCCTAGTGGTTCTGCAGGTTGGCTTATGATAAGACTTGAAATCGAGTCTGTAATGAGTGGTTTTAATCGCGTCCGCCGCGCGCGACTGCCAAGGTCTGTGCCGGGGGTACGACGTACCGCATGCTGTCCTAGTAGCGGGGACGCTACGTACATTTTCGACCCCATGCGGGTTCTCTGTGCATTACGTACATTTTCGACCCCATGCATGTGCTCTGTGCATTACAGACTTGAATAACTTGTTGTTAGTTTGTGCATGGGCAATGAGACTTGCTACCAAAACTGGACGGAGCAGTCTGATTGTTTAAGAATCAAGAAAATATGAATATTCAACAGGCATCTCTTAGCCGATGCTTTTAGGCTTGCACGACGACACACACAAGTTTATATACACACCTGATTATCGTGGCATGTTACTAGTGTAGTCTTCACAAAACATTCTCAATCGCTTACATCAAATTTCTTCAGATTTCCTATCGCCCAACGTTAAAATGGAGGTGTTGGAAGCTAGCACCGAAAGGTATAGAGGTTCCATTGACCATGGGTTGCGAAAACTGGGGATTTCCAGTGCTCTTAAACCCCAACAAAATGAGGCAATCACAAGTTTTCTTGACGGCAACGACACCTTCGTGAATCTACCCACCGGGTACGGGAAATCCCTGATTTACCAGCTAGCCCCTTTCTGTATGGACTTCAGAAAGGGTCTGAGAACTTTTTTTATTTTTACTTGCACAAAATTGTCTTGAAACATGACATCATGGTTACAATTACAAATGTAAAAATAGAGAAACCGCGAACGAGTTCGTTTTCAGGGTGATTAGTTAAACTACAACAAACCACATAGGCCAAAAGGAGCTTACGTTTACAGTCGGTGCACACTTTATTTTTTGAAGGGGATTTACAATTATTCGTAACAATTCAACTTCCATAATTACTTAAATATTACTCCTTTTGAGTTTTAATTTATTGCATTGTACTAGACTGGGGCAAGCATTATTTGTGTGTAACTGAAAGAAATTGCCTGAAAAAGTACAATTCACATTTCACAAGTTAATTGAAACCACTGCTTTAATATCTCATCCAAAAAAACACATTGTAATGTTAAATTAACAGTTATACTAATATCACTTGTGTTGTAAACATTTTTTTGAGAAGTATACAATGTATACAATTGTGCTTTTCAAAATATCATGTATGTACACAAGTTAACCATGCTCAACCGGTAACACCGTAACAGCATTTCATGAGATTACACAAACATTTGAACAAAATGAACTAAAGGTGCACCATTCTAAATTTTGTGCAAACTATGTGGCATATGTGAACCTTGGTCACTGTTTTCTAGTGTTCTGACGGTCCCCATGAATATCCTGATATCTGTTTGACAAAGCTGGGGGACAGGAGTGGGGGCGGAGGCACTGGAGGACATTTGGTGAATTGGGTGGGGGATGTGGGGGATGAGGGGGGGGGAAGTGTGCAGTTTAAACTTGTGATTGGCTCCTAACACAACTCTCTGTAAAATTTACATGAATCTGCCAAAGATTAAAGACGACAATGCTGTGCTGGAGATCCAGAAACTTTACTGTGTAATACAACTTCTCCTGATACAGTTCTGTAGTGGTACATGATGTCAGGCACAGATTGACTACATTAATAGAAAATTAAATGTATGTATTTGTTACAAGAAATTACCCAGTGTTTGTGTAACCTTATTCTAACAGAATTAGCTCATTACATATCACTTACACGTTCCAAACACATGCACACACATGTCCAAAGCAATGTTTATGTAAATGCACATGTAGACCCCTACAATGTACATGGAGTGAGTGTATCAACTATGGCCTAAATCCAGTGTCAGTCCAACAATTTGCATTTATACTAGCTACTCCACATTTAAAGAATACTGATGTCTAAATGCAAGAAGGGTTTATGTTCACCCTGTATAAATCTCGACCTGCGGTACATGTGCTTTTAACAGGTTCCACAATACCGTGACTATGAAACCAACAAATGCGTTGAAAATGCAACTTTTAGGCTTATAAAACGGTACTAAATATCACACTAATCACCAAATAATTTATAGAAATTGTTTAACAGTAAACAGCGGGATTATTGTTTTGGGCGAAGAATTTAACACACAAGTTGCAAACTCTACAACGCTAAAGCTATGTTGCTAAGGAGCACTTGGTTATTGTCTTTCTGGTACAGTGCCCTCACTACTAGGCAAAAAGAAGAAATCTGAGTTTGGCCGCTACATTACATGTATCTAGCACTGCATGTATCTATTTAAATTTAGTATTTTTTTACAAATATCTGCAGAATAAAATGTAGCACCTCTTTTAGTTTCTGTGTGCGGAAGTTGCACAGTTACAATTTACATGTAGAACTGCAAATGTGACATGGATTAGACTTGGAGTGACAACAAAGCAAGTAGGGCCTACATGTACATGTACATGTACATGTTAGCTACACAGACAAAAAAACTAGGCCTACTTCATTTAGTGAGGGCCAAATATTGTAGCATAGCAGCGCACTTTTTGAACGCTTTCTGTAGGTTTGGGGTACCTCCTTTCCAAGAAAATGTCACTGTTTTCCCATTTAACGGTCGCACATGCTACTGCAACAGACTCAACCAGCTGATGAGACTGCATGTGGTCTGCTCCCATAAGAAAATGAGGCATAGTAAAGTTGTAGTTTCCGCTTCATGATTGCTTCTCGGCAGGATCTTGTTTCATCACAGGCTTCCCTTCCATGTTATTAGAATTGTCCTGAAACCAAAATTTGAGAGTTACAAATTAATCATCATGTTGACATCCTGTTCGGATTACTACCATTACCCTTGTACCCTGTGCAACCAGTGGAACCAAAGAGAACTGAAATAAACTGTTGATTTTGTTTAAGTAAATCCAATTCATTTTTTCCCTTCATTTTCTCTGCTTCCAAACACACAATGCATGATATTTTCTGTGGGTCACCAAAATAATGCAATAAGCACACAGCAGTTCCCAGTTTATTTGGGGTTCACTGAGTATTTCAGGCTAAACAGTTAACTAACCATTTCAATGGCGTATTTGAGAAGCGGTTCGACTGGTGACAGCGCAATTGACAGATCGCGCTCAACATTAATACTAGTACTAGGGGGCTAGGGGCCTTTTGCGTTTGTACAAATTGTTGTGTAAAGATACTTAAAAAAATCAACTCGAACTGAAAAATAATGGGTAAAAAGTATCTTTTATTAGAATTGTGAATAAAATTTTAGAGTCGCGGAAGTCGTTTGAACTTTATAGCGGCAAAATGCTCAAAAAATAAACAAGACGTATGGACCATGCCCGTCTGGGGAAAGAATTCCTTAGTCAACCTCCATGTCTAGATGGACGTTACTTCACACCCTGTCATGCCTGTTACAAACCAGTATGATGAGACTTGTCCGAAAAATTATGTGTTTTCTCACTAAATATTTCAATATTTTCCCTGCTAAATATCACTTTTTAGGACATGTTCACCGCTTTCTGGGGACTACTACTAGTACTAAGTCATTGCAGGGAAAAACTAGTGGCGTACGTATATGGAATTCTTTCCAGTCTGACCACCGTAGTCATGGCGCAGTGCCACGCCGCGCGCAGCCCAGTACATTGTGGCCAAACCCGGCCGGCATTGGCATACCGTTCGTACACATGACGTACAGACTAGACGAGACGGAATGCAATGGTAAACGTTAACAAAGTCAATGTTTTTCATCGTAAAAATTAAACTGCATCCCAGGCTTACCTTTCGCATAGACTTCTTTCTGGCTTTGGAGGTCGTCGACGAAAAATCACTACATTTTTACCCTCCGTTTTTTCTACGTGTTCATCGCGTGAAGCGATGCAAGGTGTCCGCCATTTTGGATGCCGCGGTAAACATTATGTCGTACTGTAAGGCATGGTACATGGTGGGCGCGTACTGCTGCTCGACACCCTGGGGATGTTGTTCGTTTATTTCTGAGTTCTTCGTTTATTTCTGAGTTGTTCGTTTATTTCTGAGTTCGTATATATTTCTGAGTTGATCGTTTATTTCTGAGTTGATCGTTTAATTCTGAGTTGATGGTTTATTTCTGCGTTGATGGTTGTTTTTTAGTTGTTTATTTATTTCTGAGTTGTACGTTTATTTCCGAGTTGTTTGTTTATTTTTGAGTTGTTCGTTTATTTTTGAGTTGTTAGTTTATTTCTGAGTTGTTCGTTTATTTCTGAGTTATATTTGTTTATTCCTGAATTGTTTGTTTATTTCTGAATTGTTCGTTTATTTCTGAGTTGTTCGTTTATTTCTGAGTTATATTCGTTTATTTCTGAGTTGTTCGTTTATTTCTGTGTGTTTTCATTTATTTTTGTAGTTTTGTTTTATTTTTGTTTTTGTCTTTTTTGCCCTAATGGCCGCCCATATCCCGGATGCTGATTTCGGGCGCAATTCATAACATGACTCAGCAACTTTTGAATTGAAATCGAGATCCTATAGTTCTATTTTTTTTTGCGGAATAAACATTCACAGACCTTAAACAGACCATCGTGTTAGCTGTTAGGAACACTCCTATAAATGTTGAGCACTTTGGTTGTTTCAAACGAATCTTCTTCGGCTGTACCAGCTGTCGACCAGTAGTCGCTTAGTTGCACCTCTGTTAAATCGTTTCATTCAATTATCTGACGCATAATGTCGGAAAACTAATAGCACAATCTACAAATAACTATATATAGGCGTAGATATGGCATCCTGCGAATTCTGCATTGAGTGGAACGGCAGAATTAGTCCCTCCCCTTTGTTGAAACAATAACACGGGTCATAATGACATCATCAGTGTTCACTTCAACGGTGATATAATTACAGGGGGCCTTATTTGTTATGCCTGAGAAACCGTTTCATTGCTTTACCATCAGCTTGACCCACACGTGCTTGGCAGATATCTCCATCCACACGTAAGCGGAAAACAAGCCATCTTTTGTACAGTTAGGAGAATTGAGCACTAAAACATTTGGCAAAAATAATTCATATCTCGATAAACGTCAAATAATCATGTTAATTCACATAACTGAACATTCCTTACAGTTGTAAAACTTCACGCATATATTTGAACATCGCACACATATTTCTGAAACATTGAATTTTGAAACGTTTGACACTACATAGTGGTTCTTCATGCATGCGCCTAACAAGCCCCTACTCATGCGCTCCGTCCAAACTATAGTTGGGACTTCCCAAGTGTTGAGGTTCTTGTCGTTTCGTGAAAACACGGATCCTTCACACAAGGACTAACGACTCAGACAAACTCCTGGTAAGACGCGTGCTAACGGCCCGTGCAGGTGGCAATTATCATGAATACTTGACAACTAAGACCCAAAACAGCTTAACCGCTTCACTGCACGCGGTGGCTATCAAATGTGCAGGTATCGAATTCTGTGAAGCCAGCTAATTATATTTTTGAATATTCTTGATCCTACGGTTTTGGCTTTTATTACTGAATTCTGATAAGTGATAACTACATAACCATTTGAACGCTGAGCACAATATATTTTTAAGCTTATCAACTATGAAATATCGCATTTGTTTATCGGTTCAGGACCACATCTCTCCAAAACGTATAAATGCAAGCCTAATTAAAACGAGATTTGGGTAAAAGGTGTTCTCCTCGAAATATATGTCACATTTGTATTTCCCGGGTATATACTTCATCTATGACCACAAAAAGCTGGACAATACCATCTGTTATATCCTGAAGTATTTATTTTTAAACACCTTTGGAACAAGTATAATTATAGAATATAAGGAGTGGTTTTGCTTAACGTTTTATGCATATTTCCATTTTAGATGTCATGCCAAAAAAAAAAAACGACAAAATGGTATACATGGAGAATTCGTGATAAACATGTTAATGGCTATTTAGGATTCTTAAGACTACCAAGAACAACCCGAAAACCAAATTTCAGGTTTCTACGTAAAGTAGTTCTCAAGTTATCGTGCTGACAAGAGTTAACCTAACCAGAACCTCACACACACACACACACACACACACACCCAGACGGGTGTTACATACCTTGTGTGGACATTGCTTTGTTTTCGTGTAGTTAAGAAAACTCGGTACAAAAAATAACTTTACTCAAACTGTGAAAACTCTTTTAACCCAATTTTTTTTTTATGATTCCCTATAGTGTTTCTCTTCATTCTGCTACAGATAAACCTAACCCAAAAATGCCTCTAAACCTGTTTTCCAGAAAGGGCAGAACCTTATGTGGACACGGCTTAGTCCACATAAGGTTAACAGAACCTGCATTATGTGGACCTCTTTTGTTCACAAGTCCACATAGGGTATGTAACACAAACTCACCCCCAAACGCTTACACACAAGGATACAAATTTGAGCACATAGGCATAAAAGTGGGGTACTTTGTTCTCGTGTGCTAAAATTTTGCAACGTCGCAGACTTATGTCAAAATGCTCTTATTTTAACCATAGTTATTTTCCTGGGCTGAAATTCGGACTCAATATCCCTTTTCTAAAACTCTTCCATTTGCGACGAATTAACCCACATTGGAAATTCCTAGTTTTTGAATAAAATTTATGTATCAATTTCATGAAAAATTTGTGGGGTACCAAAACGGTACCCCGCAAGTCGGTGGGCATTCCTTGTGGGGTACCTCCCATTGTTCCGGAACCCCACAAGGCAGTGTTTGTACACGCACGCACATTCAGTCGTGTTTTACTATACGCCTGAGGACAACCTTTTTTCTTCTTCTTTTTTTCATCAGTGCATCAATTATTACAAAGCAAGTGAATTAATATTATAATCATACAATTCATAAATGGCAGAAATAAATTATATATTGGTGACTGTCACAAGAGGGCGCAATTGTGTTTCTTTATATTTAATATTCATTAGGTCTTCACGGTCCGCCTCCCTTTTGTTGAAACAGCCTATAGTGAATATGTTAATTATGATTGATTTTGGGAGTGATATCCCGAATAAGGCCGTAGCTGGAAAGTTTGAAAGAATTTGTGGATTTTTAAGTTACATAACATTTAGAGGGCTGTGTGTGGTATGGGAATTTCTAAGGGTGTAATTTGCATTTTCTAGACTGACTGACTGAAGTATTCACATTCTTTGGGTGCCGTAGAATTTTTAGGGAGCGGTTGAGGGGAGAAGCAGACAGGTTGGAGGTGCGATAGCACATACTGAGCGTAGCTCCTGATAATTTAGTTTTTGCTAGATTTCATTTTGCGGATTTGAGAATCCTGGGTTTGGTGTTAGCCAAAGTGTCAGTGTTAGCTGTTTTGAGCTGTATTCAGCGTTTGTTGCCCGTGTCTAGCTGTTTCTCATAAGCTGTTTTAGCCAGCGAGATTTGCACCCCTTGGCGGTGTACCGGATCTTAGGAGCCAGTATATACTGTAAGTTGTATTTAAATGATTGTTCTTATTAGTTTAAAATTAATGTATTTCATTTCAACATCGGTAAATGAGTCAATTTTGTTGTAATGTAGATCGTGCATATTTGAATGGGTTAATAACATGGTAGATTTGCTTTTTGAGACACGCCCCTTTTGGGAGAAGATTCACACTGTTTCGTGGTCCATTTGATGTACTTAAGTTAAGCCTGAAAATACTAGGAAGTAGGTGTTTATTATTGTATTTAATATTTTCAGGTTTCCTTATTGTTAATTTAGAACCAAACCTGACAAGTTTGACCGGAACCGCCCATTGGCTGGGACTGCTGTGATTTTTCTCACTGCACTGTGGAGCCTTACTGCTCTAGCTACTGAGGTCGTGGACATCTGGTCCGCCAAGTCGGCAGTCGCATGTAAAGGAGCGTCATCCACCTCCGATTCGCCAGTGCAAGGATCCCTTCGTGGCCCGCTGGACGATTGCTCGCCCAACAGTGAACTGATTGAGAACTGAACTTCGGGTATTATCCACAGGTTGTAGATTTATAAGTATTGGGAAAGTAATTAGGGTCTAGGAATTGGATTAGTCAAACCGTACTCCCCATTCATTGAATTCTGGTATATTTTGTAGGTAGTGTAAATAAATATTTATTTTCTTTTGTAAATATCAAAATCTGTTTCTGAAGATTTCCTTTTTTTATCAGGGAAGTGTCCAAGAAACATAAATACTTCGTATAGTTAAGCCCGGTTTGTGACGGTGACAGAGCAAGAAGGAAATATTGAGTTACATTAATGGAGACCATTTTTTTTTATGGGTAGCTAATTTATCCCTTCTAGTTGCTATATAAAATTTAATTCGCTCCATCATTCTAACTAGATTCATAAAATGGTTAATTTGAAGAGGCTTCTCTTCATACTTACATTTATAAATGTACTGTTTACCCAAGATAATTACATAGTTAACAAAAAGGTCTGGGTCATAAATATTATAACCAAACATAATATAAAATTCTGTAAGAACAATATTGACTTTACAAATTGATGTGAACCATTCCTCCACCTTTTTCCAAAAACAGGAAACAAAAGGACAATTAAAAAATAAATGATCAATTTTCTCCAGAACGGTTTTACAAAAGGTACAAAAAGGGGTATCAGACAGACCAATTTTGTGAAGAAAGTCATTATTTACCTTTAACCTGTGTAAAAATTTAAATTGGAACTCTCTACACTTAACATCCAATGCACTTTAATGCGTTTACCTTTACTCGCAGACTGTCGATTTTTATGTAGTTCGGAGCCTATAGGCCTACAAACAATGGACGACCTCTTGTTAACCTGGAAGTTTTGTCCGTTAAAAGTTGTGTATACCACCGGGTATAAACGTGTATTTGCAATATGTAAAGTCACTCGACTCAGTATTTACATATCCTCAATTCTAATGCTGCGATAGTCACAAAATGTTCACACAAATATTGAGACTATAATGACGCTACTCCAAGTGTCTATAGACGGTTTTCTACACAGAAAGGGGGTCATTGCATGAGGTGGAATTCCATATTCTGAGGCCACATGAATGTCGTATTAAATTTGCAATAACTCATTGTAGGCCAAATTCACAACCAACACGGCCGCGGCTTCAGGATAGACCTAATACCAAAATTCCAGTCATAAAACAGATTAAATTTGCTGTCCAAAAGTCCTGATGTAAGATATCCGTCCACAATTCTCTAAAAACAACAAATACCTGTTTGCAACTATATACGTACATGGACAAATCACAACTGTTCTCCTTGATCCGTTGTCCCTCACAGAAGCGATGGGTGCGTGCAAGTGGGGTTCGTCAATGGTCATAGTACAATCGTACTAAAATGGCGTTCAATTTCCTATGCCTCAACGGGCTGCTTCAAAAGCTCTAGAGCGTACAATAAAAGCCTGCCCCTGTTCAAGGACTAGTATTGTATTGTAACGTCGAACGAATCTAGGGTTCTCACACGCCAGACGAAGGAAACCACAGACACTATTCTTCAGGGCTTCGGGGCTCTCCGGCCATTTATTCTCTCCACTTTCTTTACACGAGGCTCTCTTTATACAACTCACAACAAAAAGAACGCTATATCAAAGTCACACTACTGAGTCGGCGCAGTCTGGCAACGGGTCTCAACGCTACGGTTGCACCGTGGGTCCGTGCTGGCGCCCTCTGCCGGCGGCCCGGCACCGCCGTTACAGTATGACACTTTTTGTGTGTGTGCAATGTTACCCTTGAAAAATCTCTCCGTTGCATTCGTAGGCTCACCATTATACTGCAAACTAACGTATACTATTGAACTATATATGTAGTGGCTCAATGCATACGCAAAAGCTTGTGCAGTGCACGATAACCATTCATTGAGTATAATTATGTCAGTATTATGTCGGAGTGAAAACCATTCGAAATTCAACCGATTATTATTAAACACAAATTAAAAAGGATCTCCACTTAAAGCTAATTAATATTCTACGAAAGCGGCCCGCTTGTGCAAATGTGGAAAAAAAAGTGATTGTAAAATACTGCATGTATTTTTGATTGTGATTAATGAGTTTTTTTTAGACAACTTCTGTCTGAGTTTAATGCTAAGTTAAACAACACGATCTCGAGTGTATATAAAACGGCCATAAAACTGGGCCGAGTTCATATGGCATGCAGAAAGTGGGGCAAACTGATCGCACACTGACGTAGTACACCGTTTGAGCTTACCCGAGTCGATAACTCCAACACAAGTTCAGTCAATAAACAAACACAGAACTTCACGGAAATAACTTGAAGTGATCGCAAGGTTCGATATGATGACTAACTGATATAAAGCAATATAGTGCTTATTCTAGCATGAAACTTCTAATTGTGTCATTACATGTAAGACCAACGCACTTTTTTATCTCATGTGTTCCGATTTTGATAAAAATTGCTGTGCTTGTAGGTCCTGATGCGCAATGAATGCACACCATTTTTTAGCCCGATCCGACCTACCATGTGGCCAGGGCAGAAACCATAAATAATTGGACATTTTTAGAGTAAAATACCACCCCTTTGGTAGAAATATATCAAAACCATGTCAGTTTTCATCGAATATATGCGAATTTGGTATCAAAATAGTAAGAATTGCATGCTCAAATCACTGTTTTTGTCAAAATTTAATTTAATGTGAACAGTTGGTCACTTGGCCTTTAATAGTTATCGTAACCTTTGACCCAATTTATGTACTAATGTATCATTCCGAAAATCAAAGAAAATAAAATGACTTGATAGAGCATGTCTTCGTCTATCAGAATCCACTAAAAATCAATAGGGGTCTTAACAAATTACAACTTTATGACTATTTATGTACAGTTGGTAAGTTACAAATAAGTCACTTTATAGAATTTACATTAGAAATCCACCAACACAACTTACTTTTCTGTTTCTAAAGCTACTTATATTAATCTTGGTTTTGGAAATTCTCATGTTTAGGGCTGATGAGGTCTAGCCTAACCAGACTCATAATATAAATTATCAACAGTGGCGCACCCAGGATTTTGCTTTTTTTGTGGTGGGGGGGCTCATAATTTGTTTGGTTTCAAATTTCTGTAGAAGATTGAAAAAATGCCACTGACAATTAGTTATCCCACGAGCGCGCTTGGAATATGAAACAATGCAATGCTGCTGTGTCCCATATGCCACCCGACGCACTACATTATTCCGTGTTCCACGAGCGCAAGTGGGCTAACGAATTTATCTTCAAACAAACTTTTGACGTCGAATGCTTGAGAGTCGATTGTCATCAGCAGTTACTGTTCAGGGTACGCAACAGCTCTATGCTTTAGACCCGGACCCAGTTCAGCGGACACACATCCAGGTGAAATTTGTCTCGAAGAAAAAAAAATGCCAAGTCTGTGAGACTCATTACATTTCAAGAAGCGCAGTGATGAATGAGTAAGGTAACTTTGATTGCGACATTGAGTACTATCTTCAAGCAAACTTGAATCACAGACCCTGATTAGTCCATCTATAACAACAACAATGTGATTTGATATAATATTGCACAGTATTGCACCCCAGATATCGAATGTACATGTACATGTATGTATTGTGTTCTTTTTATTTGCTGCTGAACGGTCCAATACACTATGCACCTACATCCCTCACCACGTACAATGTACGCATTCGACGTCAAGTTTGCTTGAAGATCAATTCGTTATGGCTCGTGGAAAACAGAATATTGTAGTGCTTCGGGTGGCAAATGGGTCACAGCAGCATTACATTGTTTCATATTCCAATATCCCAAGCGCGCTGGTGGGATAACTCATTATCAGTGGCTCGGGGGGGGGGGGCTCGAGGGGCTTGAACATCTTGCATATGCAAACGATCCAATACCAGGGTGAGGTCAGGCAGCCTCCGTGGCTAAAAATAAATATGACGACATTGATGGCCCTTTCTCAAAGCTCGGCTTCGTTTCCGATTTCCTTCGTTTAAGTAAATCACTTGCTTCGTAATATCATACAGTTATGATAATACAGTTTGATGTTTCTGTAAGATAACATTGGCTAATGTTGATCTGGAATCTTCAAAATGAGGCACCCAAATCGCACTGTTAGCAGGCGGACTGAATGAAGACCGAGCTTTGGAAAATCTCGGTAACGGTCGTCAAATTCAAAATTGTACATGATGCAGCAAGACGTTCGCCCATACGATCCGAGTATATTTGATGCACAAAATCGTCATTGAATGTCAAGTTTTCTAAATGAAAGCAATGAATATTAATTATCAACTCATTTTAAAAAAAATAAATAAAAATAATAAGCAATTAGCAGTTAATGAAACCTATATTATATTCGGAAATACACGGGCGCTTTCCGATTGTCGACGAAATGAATTCGGCAAAATTCCTCCCGTTTTAGTCACGTGACGTAAATTGTAATACAATGTATTACAGGAGGCTACCGGACCTAAGATTCATCAGAAATAGTCACAATAATTTGGTCTGGGAACCAGACTAGATGAGCACGCGCTCACGCTTATAATACCCACGACGCAAATAGACTGGCGCCGCGGCGCATTACGCGCATCAGGCCTGGCTGACGGCTATGTCATTGTCTATTCTACACCTACGATAGCCTCTTGCTACCACCAAACTGCTTTTGCGCCACAGTATGGTACGGGGCAATTCACAGAAATCATTTCTAAATTTTACCGACCTGTTCTGTTCCCGTCTCGCGACTATGATTTGGGATTATTCCTGGTGGGGTTGTTATTTAAAAACCCTTGGGATAAGATCATTTAATCTAGGAAAAAATATGATTAATCGTGATATTCTTTTCTGTTTTGGGGTACCTCGGGACATCCGAAAATGCTGATCTTAAATTGCACAGACTTTTTTTCCCCCCGCTTAGCTCAACTCAGTGACAAAATAGTTTTGGGGAAATATTACTATTTACAGTTGCTTTCATCGAAGTGGTCCTTGTTCAGCCGAGTAGGTATTAGTGGGGGATTCCAGACATTGCCATAGGTCTGGGGGTAGTACAGGGTCAATGGGGAGAAGCCAGGGTACCAGACTTTACCCCCTCCCCGTCTCTGCCCCCCTCCCATTGTACCCATCCCTTTCCAATGATCCCCGCCCCCAAATAGATCCCTCTCCCAATATATCTGTCTAGCTCCCCAAATATATCTTCCCTCTAGCTCCCCAAATATATCTCTTCTCTCTCCGAGTTGTTATATTATAAGTGGGGGACAGGTACCAGACTTTACCCCTCCCCACCCCTATGATCCCCCTCCTCCACCCCCTCCCCATCCCCACCACTCCCACCCACCCCTTTTTTCTTCCCAAATATATCTCCCCCTCTCAATATCTCAGTCTCGAAATCAGACCAGACTCTTCATATTTACAGTCACCCTCTTGGAGATCTCAACACAGACTCACAGCGACTGGTGCGCCCTCTATCAATACTTACAAATAAATAAACAAACAGCGTTTTCTTAGGTTTACAAAACAAAGTTTTAACTTTATTAAAACACATGTAACTTTAACAAAATATAATTTATAAACCAGAGAAACTTAATTTACAGTTAGAGGGGAAGCAAGCTTCCCTTTGCTAATAATACTGATGACATCATTCTCATCGATGAAACTTATTACAGTTAGAGGGGAAGCAAGCTTCCCTTTGCTAATAATACTGATGACATCATTCTTATCGATGAAACTTAATTTACAGTTAGAGGGGAAGCAAGCTTCCCTTTGCTAATAATACTGATGACATCATTCTTATCGATGAAACTTATTACAGTTAGAGAGGAAGCAAGCTTCCCTTTGCTAATAATACTGATGACATCATTCTTATCGATGAAACTTATTACAGTTAGAGGGGAAGCTTGCTTCCCCTTGCTAATAATACTGATGACATCATTCTCATCGATGAAACTTATTACAGTTAGAGGGGAAGCTTGCTTCCCCTTGCTAATAATACTGATGACATCATTCTCATCGATGAAACTTATTACAGTTAGAGGAGAAGCAAGCTTCCCTTTGCTAATAATACTGATGACATCATTCTCATCGATGAAACTTATTACAGTTAGAGGAGAAGTATGAGTAAGCGTTTTGGTCAATTTTTATATCATAATAGATATATCAAAATGGTACACTTTTAAGTTACTTTATAAGAAATATCTCGAGGTTTTTACACTTAAAAAATGGTATTAGCGGTACTTGAAAAAATCTTGCTTGTGCGATAAACCCGACGTAAAGTTATAAAGCAGCATATCCTCTTTTTCACAGGTTGCGATGGGGGTCATCATCTGAAAATATTACAAGTGGAAAAAAGCATTTACACTCAATGTTTGATCAAAAACATCACACACACTAATGGGTGGCTAGACTTTTAGTGATTGTGTAGTATAGGTTGTTTTTTTAGAGAACAAAATCAATATGAAAACCTACATTATTGCCAGACTTTAATGTTAAAAACAATTTACCTTTTGGCTGGTGACTGCACGTTGAGCGTAGACGTCTGTACCGATCGACATATCATGTTGAAATGACGCTGAAATACTGAATTGCACAACAGACAGAAATAGGCCTACTGAATTGCGAAAGATTTTTCTGGAAATTTCTAAAGCTAAATTTAGTGACAGGCTATTCAACCCGAGTACAATAGGCTGTTCACGGTCGGTTACCTTGCATATTTCAGTGCACAGTCATGATCGAACTAGAACGGGGTCGCAAGTCTTTTGTGTGATGTGACTGTGTCATGTATGGAGCGCCGATGGTATGGGTAGTATAAAATGAGCAAAAAGGTATGAAGCGCCAAAATGTCAATATCTCTCTCACAAGCCGGTGAGTCTGATTGCTTATAAATCCAAAAGTCTGACCTCTTAAAAAAAATTAAAAAAAATTATATTGATATATATAAATGATGGATATGATTAGGCCAATCGTTAAGGGATTTTCTAGATGGAATAAAGCCACGCTGCGCGATTACGTCCAGCGATATAATGTACCGTACAATCAAAATGTTGCTCTTACGCGTAAAGTCTACATCAACGGGATAAAAAAATACGAAGCTCAATTTAAAAACTTGAGGAAAAAGAAGCTGCATGAGCTCAAACAGATTGTAGACGATTATGATCTAGAATATAACCCGTCGGGTTATAAAGGTCGATTGTTGAAAAAAGATTTAATCTCGGCGATTCAAAACTCTAGGCAACCCGAAGATTTTCAAGAGGCTGAGTTCAGAGCGACGAGAAGATTTAGAAACAACTTTAGAAACTGGGAACTGATTCCTAGACTTTTTAACGACGATTTAGTCAGATTTTTTGATACGCACAAAGACCAAATTGTAAATAAAATCAAGTCAGAATTGAGAGAGCTAAGAGGTTTAAAAATGGAGCTCACCATCAAAATAAAATACGAAAAAACCAAACCGGATGGTACGATCGAAACGATCGAAGCTACACATTATACCGATCAGAGAGTCGTTTTAAATCAAAGTCAAATAAAACAGGTTTTAAAAGAAGACATCGACCAGCTATTTAAAAAGGATGAAAGGTATACGAATCAAGGATCGGGTTGGGTTTTAAAAAAGATAATGGCGTTGTATATCAACATCAACAGGTTTAACCCCGTGAGGGGTAGTTCTTATATTGACCTACCAAAATATATCAAACAGAAAACGGCGATGATTAACATTAAAAACAAAGACAACGAGTGTTTGAGATGGTGTTTGAGAGCTGCTCTTGGCTTGTATACGGATAAAGTAAAAAATAACATACAAAAAGATCCTAAATATAAAATTCATAAAGAAGAACCTGTTGTATACACCAAAGACGACGGACTCAAATTTAAAGGCGTAGACTTTCCAACACCGATCGACCAGATACCAAAGATAGAAAGACAAAATAATTTAACGATAAACGTATACGGTTATGAGGAGGAAATATATCCGTTATACGTGTCTAAAAACTATAAACCAGAGTCACGACCTATCGATCTGTTTTTGTTTTCTGAGGGCGACAAGCATCACTACTGCTGGATAAATAATTTTTCGAGATTGATTCACAACGTTACAAAACATAAAAGTAAGAAATATTTTTGTCGAAGGTGCCTGTGTCATTATAGAACGCAAGTAAAATTAGATAGACACATGACCGATTGTAACGGTATAGATACACATCCGTCAAAGATTGTATTTCCTACCGCTAAGCGAAAATATGTAAATAACGAGTGGATAGTCGACGAAAACGATGTGCCAATATTAGAATTTAAAAACTACAGGTTTAAACAAAAAGCACCGTTTGTAGTTTACGCCGACTTTGAATCGATATTAGAAAAAAACGCGGATGATAAAAAGGACAACACACAAAAGACAAACATTCACAAAGCAAGCGGTTACTCGCTAGTTGTCGTCCGATGCGACGGCACCAATGTGTATCAAGAGACTTATAGAGGTAAAGATGCCGCATCAAAGTTTGTCCATAAAATGTTAAAAATACAAAGCGACATAAATTGCATATTTAAAAAACCCCAACCCATGAAATTTAACGAGCGAGCTAAAGTACATCATGAAAAAACAAACACGTGTTGGATTTGCGAGAAACCAATTTATCCCAATTACTCAAGCAACTGTCAGTGCCAGAAACCAAAAAAACCAAAAACAGAAAAACAAATAAAAGAACATCAGTACGAAAACAAAAATGGATTTACCGAGTCTAAATGTCTCGAATGCAAAAAGAAAATCAACAAATTTAGAAAGGTGAGAGATCACTGCCACGTCACGGGTAGATATAGAGGTGCCGCGCACGCCTACTGCAATCTAAAATTACAAGTTAAACCAGGTTTTACCCCCATACCGGTCGTCTTTCACAATTTGCAAAATTACGACGCTCACTTGATCATGCAGAGTATTTCAGAGTACGATGACGAGAAGGAAATACAAGTTATCGCTAGAAATTCGGAAAAGTATATTTCGTTTTCGATCGGAAATATGCGATTTATAGACTCGTTTAATTTTATGGCGTCTTCGTTGGATAGATTATCTAAAGCTTGTCCGAGAGAGTCGTTTAAACTACTCAGAGAACATTTTAATCGTCAAAACATTGACTCGTTGTTACAAAAAGGAGTTTATCCGTATGAATACATGGACTCGTATGACAGATTTCAAGAGACAAGCCTACCCCCTATCGAACAATTTTACAGCAGCCTAAAAGACGAAAATATATCGCGAGAGGACTACGACAGAGCTAAACTGACGTGGAACGAGTTTAAAGTTAAAAACATGGGGGAATATCACGATTTGTACGTCACTACCGATACGTTATTACTGGCTTGCGTATTTGAAAACTTTAGGCAAACGTGTATTACAAACTACGCGTTAGATCCTGCTAATTACTACACAGCACCAGGATTGTCGTGGGATGCCTTGTTAAAACACTCGGAAGTTAAACTCGAACTATTGCAAGACGTAGACAAACATTTATTTTTGAAAAGGCAAAAGAGGTGGTATCTCGAGCGTGGGTGGTATGAGATACTACAAAGCCAACAACAAATACCTACCCGACCATAATCCAAACGAGCCGTCGAGTTACATCACCTACCTCGATGCAAACAATCTGTACGGCTGGGCCATGAGTCAATACCTGCCGTACAAAGACTTTAAATGGGCGTCTACAAAAACGTTTACCGAGTCCAAGATATTATCTCTCAGGAAAACGTCAAACACCGGTTACTGCTTCGAAGTAGACCTCGATTACCCGGACAATCTCCACGACCTGCACAACGATTACCCCTATCGCCCGAAGACATCGTCATACCAAAAGAATGGATGTCTGATTATCAAAACGAATTATTGGATACCGAACCTAGTAGCAACGTGCAAAAATTAACGTGTACCCTTAATCCTAAACAAAAATATGTTTTGCACTACGTCACGTTGCAGTTGTATCTCAAACTCGGCTTGAAACTTAAAAAGGTGCATCGAGTGCTGCAATTTAAACAAGCGCCTTGGATGGCATCTTACATCGACAAAAACACGCAACTCCGAACAAAGGCGACCTCTGATTTTGAGAAAGACTTTTTTAAGCTCATGAATAACAGCGTGTTTGGTAAGACGATGGAAAACGTCAGAAACCGAATCGACGGTTACCTACTCAGAGACAGTAACGATGACGATCAAGATAAATACCAAAAAATTATACAGAAACCGAGCTACAAAACGACGACGTCATTTTCAGAATGCAAATTGTCATTTGTCGAAAAGTACAAGACTAAAACCGTGTTAAACAAACCAATCTATTGCGGTGTGAGTATCTTAGATCTATCTAAGACGCTGATGTACGATTTTTATTACAACCATTTGAAAGACAAGTACAAAGAGAAAATCAGGTTGATGTACACAGATACAGACAGTTTGGTACTCGTAGTGCACACTGACGACGTATACAAAGATATGCAGCAAAACGGGCAACAATACGACCTTTCGAATTATCCGACGGATCATCCTTTGTACGATCCAACCAATAAGAAAGTGATCGGTAAATTTAAAGACGAGTTTGGAGGTAAAATAATCAAAGAAGTTGTTTGCATAAGACCTAAAATGTACTCGATTTTAACCGCTGACATCAACTTGAAACAAGCCAAGGGAGTCACAAAATCGGTCACCTCTAAGAAATTAAAACACCGACACTATTACGACTGCATCTTAAACAAGAAATCTCATTACGAAACCATGACTCACATTAGATCGGAAAATCACATCCTTTACACCGTATCTCAAAATAAACTATCGTTGAGTCCGTTGGACACAAAGAGGTACATTTTACCGGATGGAATACACACGCTCGCTTATGGTCACCGTAATCTAGATATTAATTAGGCGGTAATTGCGTGTCCTCGGGTACGACTTGAAGCTCTTGTCTCACAAAACTCCTTTTTGGGCCGTCTTGCAGGTAATAAAGAGTAGGACCTGTCGTGACTTTTTTACCTTCAATCATTTTAAATTGACTCGTTCTTTTTTCCACGTTGAAGATGTCTACGCTCCAAATGGGATCCGTGGCTCTTCTAGCAGTACCACCCTCTTGCTCGCCCGGGTAATATAAATATCTAACCATAGCGTCTTGCGGTAATTGTTGCTCTTTTGTTTTAACGGGGTTAGCCGGCGATTGCCGGACCTGTTTTAGTTTAACCGCCTCTGACGGCGCTTTAGCTATTAATCTCGTCGTTTCATCGTTTATAGCTTTGATCACGGTGGGTAATCGCTCGACCCATTGCGTGTTTCTACTCTCGGGATTTAACATTTTTTGAGCGTACTGATGACCAAACAGTCTCTCGGCTAGCGTTCGATTAAATCTTTCTACGATACCCTGCGATCGGTGGTTTCCGGGTTCGCCTACGATAATCTCGACGTTTTTTGAGGCCATCCATTTTTTAAATGCTCCTTTAAATTCGGTACCGGCGTCTACTCTCAACGTTTTAGGGTAACTCAAAGGCGACCTCGCGTAAATCTTGACGATAGCATCTTGGGTGGAATCCGCCGTTTTAGAAACCAAGGGTTCTGCTTCGTGGTATCGACTCGCAACATCGACAACCGTCAAAGCGTATTTATAAGTCTTGCGTTTTACTTTATCCCAGGGTAGGTATAGCACATCCATTTGGTGAAAGTCGTTTGGTGTTTCAAACTCTCGCGATGTACTCGTAGGCCTGGGTACATACGCAGGACCCGGTAGATAAATTTGCCATATCGCTTGTTTTTTAAGCCAATCTCTGATTACCTTTTTATCGATTTTTGTTTTATCGTGTAAATGGTCGACGGCACTTTCACCTCTCCAATAACCGCTCGGGCTATAATACAGTTTAGATAATGTTTGCATATTATTTAATATAAAAGACGTTTATAATAATATGGCTAGCGTTGCTATGATGTTAGGAGGCGCGATCGTCAACGCCTTAGCTTTTACTGGTTCAAACTTTTTATTTTCAAATCTGAAACAGAGTGACGAGGAGCGTAAGAGACACGATTTAGCGATAGAACAACTCTCAGCCGCCAAAGATAAGTGGCAACGAGAACGAACGAAATATCTAGATTTTCTAAACGAACGTATCAGAAAACAAAATGCTTCTAAAGAAACATTTTCTAACGTAGACCGAGCGTTGCGTTACTACAACGAGGTGAGTGGTCAATCTACCGAACTACCCGTAGGACTGCAACGCGAACCCAAACTCGAAGATTTTTACGAACCTAGCGACCAACAAATAGAAAGAGAACTGGCGTTTATCGCGGGAGGAACGCTATTGGTGGGCTTCTTGGCTTACAAATACCTTTAAATTTAAAACTCGTATAAATAAAATGAATGCGTATGGAAAAAAGCTCAATCCCAGCAGACTATTAAAAATACCCAGATCTATCAAGGGTGAGAGAAAAGAGGTGGTCATTACTCACAATCCCGGTAGTATATCGGCGGGGCAAACGCTGAGGGTCAAGTTTCCTCAATTGGGTGTAGACGACGTGATCGTACCCGACACTTGTAAACTAGCTTTCAATTTAGAACTCGAAGGTGGAAGCGACAACAATAGAACCATTTTTGGTAATTTAGCCAGAAATTTAGTCAGCGAAATCAGCGTCAGGCTTCAAGGTCACGAAATTGTGAGTTATCGTCACGCCGACGTGTATCACAACTTTAAAGACAATTGGATCAACAGCTCGACGACTCGAAACATGGCGTACTCGGGCATAGAAAAAGAAAACGTGTCTAAACTAAGAACTGGGGCTGAAGATGCTAACGCGGGCGCCAACAACGGTAAGGATCAAGCTATCGCGGATGCCTATGGTAACAGATATTGTATTCCCCTAGACATTGACATACTGACTTCGCATCACCCTTTTTACCCCAGCGGTTTAAAACAACCTCTGACGTACGAGATAAAGTTTAACGATCACGAAAAAGTAGTCAACAGTTCAGATACGGCGGCGATGTATTCTATCTCAGACTTGTCTCTCGAATACGAAGTGGTGACCAACAGAGACCTAGCTATCACCATCAGGAATAAACACAAGGGGTTAATGCAATATCTGTTTGATAAAATCCACTCGCTAGAAGTTAGATCCGTCAACAAATCGGACACGCTTTGGAACGTCAGCGTTAATCAACCCATCAGGAGTCTCAAGGGTATTTTGTTTTTGTTTAAAGATCCCGCTGTCAAAAATCCGCAGCGATTTTACAATCCAAAAATAACCAAAACATCGGTGACCGTAGAAGGTAAACCCAATCAACTCTACAGTCAAGGAATGTTTCAGTATCAACACTGGAATGAAATCAACAAGTTCTTTGGAGACAGCGATACCGAAAGCGGGCGCGGAGTAGCTAAAGACTTAAATTTGACAGGTTTTGACCTCGGAGACTACCTAAAAGACAAGTACGGTCTGTGGCTCGATTTTAGAAGTAACGACGACAATTCCGCTCACGGATCTGGTAGGAAACTCGGAGACGGAGGAGGCATCAACATTCAATTTAACAGAGAAGCCGAAGGTCAAGGTGACCTCACGATGTACGTATTTTTAGTCATGGATGCTCAATTGAACTTGGAAGACGGAAATTTTAAATCTCTGTTAAGTTAAAATGACACAACCGCATTGCGCTTTAATCGTCGGCAAAACAAATTCGGGCAAAACCAAATGGATTTTGGATCTTTTAGAGTCAGACTATAAAAACGTATTTGAAGCGATAGTCATCATTTGCCCTACCATATTTAAAAACAAAACGTACATCGAAAGAAAGTGGATTCAAGCAGATCCCGAGGTATACCTCTGCGATCCGGAATTGTACAAGATGACGCTCAACGAAGCGATCGATTTTTACAGGAAAATATTCGAAGGTGTTGCCACGTTGTTTATCGTGGACGATTGCTCTTCGGATCAAGAGATTAAATATCGTAAAAAGACGTGCGCTTTAAGCAAGATGGCATTTAGCGGAAGACACGTAAATCACAGCTGTTGGTTACTGACCCAAAAGTACAACAGCGTTTTAAAAGATTATAGAGAAAACACGGCTTGGTTGGCATTATTTTACTGCAAAGATAAAACATCGTTTGATCAAGCGTTAGACGAAAACGACGTCGTACCCATTGAAGAACGAGATTATATAAAACGTCGTTTGAGAGATGTGAAATATAGTAAATTGGTCGTATACACCGAACCTCCAGTTAGTTACGAGCTACTTGAGTAGCTAGTTGAGTAACAATTAATAGCTAGGTGAGTAACAATTAATAGCTAGGTGTTCAAGTTAAATTACCTAGCTGCTTAACTAATAGGACCTAGCTTAGTAGCAACCTATTTAACAAGCTACACTTGTATTTCAATTTGTTAATCAACAAACGTCAACAAAATGTATTTTGTTGTTAGTAAATGATAGCAATATTCGAGTATATGCAGTTTTT
>CM057132.1:10672366-10706366 GCA_029964075.1 Patiria pectinifera | reverse complement strand
TGTTCGTTTATTTCCGAGTTCTTCGTTTATTTCTGAGTTGTTCGTTTATTTCTGAGTTCGTATATATTTCTGAGTTGATCGTTTATTTCTGAGTTGATCGTTTAATTCTGAGTTGATGGTTTATTTCTGCGTTGATGGTTGTTTTTTAGTTGTTTATTTATTTCTGAGTTGTACGTTTATTTCCGAGTTGTTTGTTTATTTTTGAGTTGTTCGTTTATTTTTGAGTTGTTAGTTTATTTCTGAGTTGTTCGTTTATTTCTGAGTTATATTTGTTTATTCCTGAATTGTTTGTTTATTTCTGAATTGTTCGTTTATTTCTGAGTTGTTCGTTTATTTCTGAGTTATATTCGTTTATTTCTGAGTTGTTCGTTTATTTCTGTGTGTTTTCATTTATTTTTGTAGTTTTGTTTTATTTTTGTTTTTGTCTTTTTTGCCCTAATGGCCGCCCATATCCCGGATGCTGATTTCGGGCGCAATTCATAACATGACTCAGCAACTTTTGAATTGAAATCGAGATCCTATAGTTCTATTTTTTTTTGCGGAATAAACATTCACAGACCTTAAACAGACCATCGTGTTAGCTGTTAGGAACACTCCTATAAATGTTGAGCACTTTGGTTGTTTCAAACGAATCTTCTTCGGCTGTACCAGCTGTCGACCAGTAGTCGCTTAGTTGCACCTCTGTTAAATCGTTTCATTCAATTATCTGACGCATAATGTCGGAAAACTAATAGCACAATCTACAAATAACTATATATAGGCGTAGATATGGCATCCTGCGAATTCTGCATTGAGTGGAACGGCAGAATTAGGCCCTCCCCTTTGTTGAAACAATAACACGGGTCATAATGACATCATCAGTGTTCACTTCAACGGTGATATAATTACAGGGGGCCTTATTTGTTACGCCTGAGAAACCGTTTCATTGCTTTACCATCAGCTTGACCCACACGTGCTTGGCAGATATCTCAATCCACACATAAGCGGAAAACAAGCCATCTTTTGTACAGTTATAGGAGAATTGAGCACTAAAACATTTAGCAAAAATAATTCATATCTCGATAAACGTCAAATAATCATGTTAATTCACTTAACTGAACATTCCTTACAGTTGTAAAACTTCACGCATATATTTGAACATCGCACACATATTTCTGAAACATTGAATTTTGAAACGTTTGACACTACATAGTGGTTCTTCATGCATGCGCCTAACAAGCCCCTACTCATGCGCTCCGTCCAAACTATAGTTGGGACTTCCCAAGTGTTGAGGTTCTTGTCGTTTCGTGAAAACACGGATCCTTCACACAAGGACTAACGACTCAGACAAACTCCTGGTAAGACGCGTGCTAACGGCCCGTGCAGGTGGCAATTATCATGAATACTTGACAACTAAGACCCAAAACAGCTTAACCGCTTCACTGCACGCGGTGGCTATCAAATGTGCAGGTATCGAATTCTGTGAAGCCAGCTAATTATATTTTTGAATATTCTTGATCCTACGGTTTTGGCTTTTATTACTGAATTCTGATAAGTGATAACTACATAACCATTTGAACGCTGAGCACAATATATTTTTAAGCTTATCAACTATGAAATATCGCATTTGTTTATCGGTTCAGGACCACATCTCTCCAAAACGTATAAATGCAAGCCTAATTAAAACGAGATTTGGGTAAAAGGTGTTCTCCTCGAAATATATGTCACATTTGTATTTCCCGGGTATATACTTCATCTATGACCACAAAAAGCTGGACAATACCATCTGTTATATCCTGAAGTATTTATTTTTAAACACCTTTGGAACAAGTATAATTATAGAATATAAGGAGTGGTTTTGCTTAACGTTTTATGCATATTTCCATTTTAGATGTCATGCCAAAAAAAAAAAACGACAAAATGGTATACATGGAGAATTCGTGATAAACATGTTAATGGCTATTTAGGATTCTTAAGACTACCAAGAACAACCCGAAAACCAAATTTCAGGTTTCTACGTAAAGTAGTTCTCAAGTTATCGTGCTGACAAGAGTTAACCTAACCAGAACCTCACACACACACACACACACACACCCACACAGACGTGTGTTACATACCTTGTGTGGACATTGCTTTGTTTTCGTGTAGTTAAGGAAACTCGGTACAAAAAATAACTTTACTCAAACTGTGAAAACTCTTTTAACCCAATTTTTTTTCTATGATTCCCTATAGTGTTTCTCTTTATTCTGCTACAGATAAACCTAACCCAAAAATGCCTCTAAACCTGTTTTCCAGAAAGGGCAAAACCTTATGTGGACACGGCTTAGTCCACATAAGGTTAACACAACCTGCATTATGTGGACCTCTTTTGTTCACAAGTCCACATAGGGTATGTAACACAAACTCACCCCCAAACGCTTACACACAAGGATACAAATTTGAGCACATAGGCATTAAAGTGGGGTACTTTGTTCTCGTGTGCTAAAATTTTGCAACGTCGCAGACTTATGTCAAAATGCTCTTATTTTAACCATAGTTATTTTCCTGGGCTGAAATTCGGACTCAATATCCCTTTTCTAAAACTCTTCCATTTGCGACGAATTAACCCACCTTGGAAATTCCTAGTTTTTGAATAAAATTTATATATCAATTTCATGAAAAATTTGTGGGGTACCAAAACGGTACCCCGCAAGTCGGTGGGCATTCCTTGTGGGGTACCTCCCATTGTTCCGGAACCCCACAATGCAGTGTTTGTACACGCACGCACATTCAGTCGTGTTTTACTATACGCCTGAGGACAACCTTTTTTCTTCTTCTTTTTTTTTCATCAGTGCATCAATTATTACAAAGCAAGTGAATTAATATTATAATCATACAATTCATAAATGGCAGAAATAAATTATATATTGGTGACTGTCACAAGAGGGCGCAATTGTGTTTCTTTATATTTAATATTCATTAGGTCTTCACGGTCCGCCTCCCTTTTGTTGAAACAGCCTATAGTGAATATGTTAATTATGATTGATTTTGGGAGTGATATCCCGAATAAGGCCGTAGCTGGAAAGTTTGAAAGAATTTGTGGATTTTTAAGTTACATAACATTTAGAGGGCTGTGTGTGGTATGGGAATTTCTAAGGGTGTAATTTGCATTTTCTAGACTGACTGACTGAAGTATTCACATTCTTTGGGTGCCGTAGAATTTTTAGGGAGCGGTTGAGGGGAGAAGCAGACAGGTTGGAGGTGCGATAGCACATACTGAGCGTAGCTCCTGATAATTTAGTTTTTGCTAGATTTCAGTTTGCGGATTTGAGAATCCTGGGTTTGGTGTTAGCCAAAGTGTCAGCGTTAGCTGTTTTGAGCTGTATTCAGCGTTTGTTGCCCGTGTCTAGCTGTTTCTCATAAGCTGTTTTAGCCAGCGAGATTTGCACCCCTTGGCGGTGTACCGGATCTTAGGAGCCAGTATATACTGTAAGTTGTATTTAAATGATTGTTCTTATTAGTTTAAAATTAATGTATTTCATTTCAACATCGGTAAATGAGTCAATTTTGTTGTAATGTAGATCGTGCATATTTGAATGGGTTAATAACATGGTAGATTTGCTTTTTGAGACACGCCCCTTTTGGGAGAAGATTCACACTGTTTCGTGGTCCATTTGATGTACTTAAGTTAAGCCTGAAAATACTAGGAAGTAGGTGTTTATTATTGTATTTAATATTTTCAGGTTTCCTTATTGTTGATTTAGAACCACACCTGACAAGTTTGACCGGAACCGCCCATTGGCTGGGACTGCTGTGATTTTTCTCACTGCACTGTGGAGCCTTCCTGCTCTAGCTACTGAGGTCGTGGACATCTGGTCCGCCAAGTCGGCAGTCGCATGTAAAGGAGCGTCATCCACCTCCGATTCGCCAGTGCAAGGATCCCTTCGTGGACCGCGGGACGATTGCTCACCCAACAGTGAACTGATTGAGAACTGAACTTCGGGTATTGTCCTCAGGTTGTAGATTTATAAGTATTGGGAAAGTAATTAGAGCCTAGGAATTGGATTAGTCAAACAGTACCCCCCATTCATTGAATTTTGGTATATTTTGTAGGTAGTGTAAATAAATATTTATTTTCTTTTGTAAATATCAAAATCTGTTTCTGAAGATTTCCTTTTTTTATCAGGGAAGTGTCCAAGAAACATAAATACTTCGTATAGTTAAGCCCGGTTTGTGACGGTGACAGAGCAAGAAGGAAATATTGAGTTACATTAATGGAGACCATTTTTTTTGATGGGTAGCTAATTTATCCCTTCTAGTTGCTATATAAAATTTAATTCGCTCCATCATTCTAACTAGATTCATAAAATGGTTAATTTGAGGAGGCTTCTCTTCATACTTGCATTTATAAATGTACTGTTTACCCAAGATAATTACATAGTTAACAAAAAGGTCTGGGTCATAAATATTATAACCAAACATAATATAAAATTCTGTAAGAACAATATTGACTTTACAAATTGACGTGAACCATTCCTCCACCTTTTTCCAAAAACAGGAAACAAAAGGACAATTAAAAAATAAATGATCAATTTTCTCCAGAACGGTTTTACAAAAGGTACAAAAAGGGGTATCAGACAGACCAATTTTGTGAAGAAAGTCATTATTTACCTTTAACCTGTGTACAAATTTAAATTGGAACTCTCTACACTTAACATCCAATGCACTTTAATGCGTTTACCTTTACTTGCAGACTGTCGATTTTTATGTAGTTCGGAGCCTATAGGCCTACAAACAATGGACGACCTCTTGTTAACCTGGAAGTTTTGTCCGTTAAAAGTTGTGTATACCACCGGGTATAAACGTGTATTTGCAATATGTAAAGTCACTCGACTCAGTATTTACATATCCTCAATTCTAATGCTGCGATAGTCACAAAATGTTCACACAAATATTGAGACTATAATGACGCTACTCCAAGTGTCTATAGACGGTTTTCTACACAGAAAGGGGGTCATTGCATGAGGTGGAATTCCATATTCTGAGGCCACATGAATGTCGTATTAAATTTGCAATAACTCATTGTAGGCCAAATTCACAACCAACACGGCCGCGGATTCAGGATAGACCTAATACCAAAATTCCAGTCATAAAACAGATTAAATTTGCTGTCCAAAAGTCCTGATGTAAGTTGATCCTGTCTAGATATCCGTCCACAATTCTCTAAAAACAACAAATACCTGTTTGCAACTATATACGTACATGGGCAAATCACAACTGTTCTCCTTGATCCGTTGTCCCTCACAGAACCGATGGGTGCGTGCAAGTGGGGTTCGTCAATGGTCATAGTACAATCGTACTAAAATGGCGTTCAATTTCCTATGCCTCAACGGGCTGCTTCAAAAGCTCTAGAGCGTACAATAAAAGCCTGCCCCTGTTCAAGGACTAGTATTGTATTGTAATGTCGAACGAATCTAGGGTTCTCACACGCCAGACGAAGGAAACCATAGACACTATTCTTCAGGGCTTCGGGGCTCTCCGGCCATTTATTCTCTCCACTTTCTTTACACGAGGCTCTCTCTGTATACAACTCACAACAAAAAGAACGCTATATCAAAGTCACACTACTGAGTCGGCGCAGTCTGGCAACGGGTCTCAACGCTACGGTTGCACCGTGGGTCCGTGCTGGCGCCCTCTGCCGGCGGCCCGGCACCGCCGTTACAGTATGACACTTTTTGTGTGTGTGCAATGTTACCCTTGAAAAATCTCTCCATTGCATTCGTAGGCTCACCATTATACTGCAAACTAACGTATACTATTGAACTATATATGTAGTGGCTCAATGCATACGCAAAAGCTTGTGCAGTGCACGATAACCATTCATTGAGTATAATTATGTCAGTATTATGTCGGAGTGAAAACCATTCGAAATTCAACCGATTATTATTAAACACAAATTAAAAAGGATCTCCACTTAAAGCTAATTAATATTCTACGAAAGCGGCCCACTTGTGCAAATGTGGAAAAAAAGTGATTGTAAAATACTGCATGTATTTTGGATTGTGATTAATGAGTTTTTTTTAGACAACTTCTGTCTGAGTTTAATGCTAAGTTAAACAACACCGAGTGTATATCTCGAGTGTATATAAAACGGCCATAAAACTGGGCCGAGTTCATATGGCATGCAGAAAGTGGGGCAAACTGATCGCACACTGACGTAGTACACCGTTTGAGCTTACCCGAGTCGATAACTCCAACACAAGTTCAGTCAATAAACAAACACAGAACTTCACGGAAATAACTTGAAGTGATCGCAAGGTTCGATATGATGACTAACTGATATAAAGCAATATAGTGCTTATTCTAGCTTGAAACTTCTAATTGTGTCATTACATGTAAGACCAACGCACTTTTTTATCTCATGTGTTCCGATTTTGATAAAAATTGCTGTGCTTGTAGGTCCTGATGCGCAATGAATGCACACCATTTTTTTAGCCCGATCCGACCTACCATGTGGCCAGGGCAGAAACCATAAATTATTGGACATTTTTAGAGTAAAATACCACCCCTTTGGTAGAAATATATCAAAACCATGTCAGTTTTCATCGAATATATGCGAATTTGGTATCAAAATAGTAAGAATTGCATGCTCAAATCACTGTTTTTGTCAAAATTTAATTTAATGTGAACAGTTGGTCACTTGGCCTTTAATATGTTATCGTAACCTTTGACCCAATTTATGTACTAATGTATCATTCCGAAAATCAAAGAAAATAAAATGACTTGATAGAGCATGTCTTCGTCTATCAGAATCCACTAAAAATCAATAGGGGTCTTAACAAATTACAACTTTATGACTATTTATGTACAGTTGGTAAGTTACAAATAAGTCACTTTATAGAATTTACATTAGAAATCCACCAACACAACTTACTTTTCTGTTTCTAAAGCTACTTATATTAATCTTGGTTTTGGAAATTCTCATGTTTAGGGCTGATGAGGTCTAGCCTAACCAGACTCATAATATAAATTATCAACAGTGGCGCACCCAGGATTTTGCTTGTTTGTGTGAGGGGGGGGGGAGGGCTCATAATTTGTTTGGTTTCAAATTTCTGTAGAAGATTGAAAAAATGCCACTGACAATTAGTTATCCCACGAGCGCGCTTGGAATATGAAACAATGCAATGCTGCTGTGTCCCATATGCCACCCGACGCACTACATTATTCCGTGTTCCACGAGCGCAAGTGGGCTAACGAATTTATCTTCAAACAAACTTTTGACGTCGAATGCTTGAGAGTCGATTGTCATCAGCAGTTACTGTTCAGGGTACGCAACAGCTCTATGCTTTAGACCCGGACCCAGTTCAGCGGACACACATCCAGGTGAAATTTGTCTCGAAGAAAAAAAAAAATGCCAAGTCTGTGAGACTCATTACATTTCAAGAAGCGCAGTGATGAATGAGTAAGGTAACTTTGATTGCGACATTGAGTACTATCTTCAAGCAAACTTGAATTCCAGACCCTGATTAGTCCATCTATAACAACAACAATGTGATTTGATATAATATTGCACAGTATTGCACCCCAGCTATCGAATGTACATGTACATGTATGTATTGTGTTCTTTTTATTTGCTGCTGAACGGTCCAATACACTATGCACCTACATCCCTCACCACGTACAATGTACGCATTCGACGTCAAGTTTGCTTGAAGATAAATTCGTTATGGCTCGTGGAAAACAGAATATTGTAGTGCTTCGGGTGGCAAATGGGTCACAGCAGCATTACATTGTTTCATATTCCAATATCCCAAGCGCGCTGGTGGGATAACTCATTATCAGTGGCTCGGGGGGGGGGGGGCTCGAGGGGCTTGAACATCTTGCATATGCAAACGATCCAATACCAGGGTGAGGTCAGGCAGCCTCCGTGGCTAAAAATAAATATGACGACATTGATGGCCCTTTTTCAAAGCTCGGCTTCGTTTCCGATTTCCTTCGTTTAAGTAAATCACTTGCTTCGTAATATCATACAGTTATGATAGTACAGTTTGATGTTTCTGTAAGATAACATTGGCTAATGTTGATCTTGAATCTTCAAAATGAGGCACCCAAATCGCACTGTTAGCAGGCGGACCGAGTGAAGACCGAGCTTTGGAAAATCTCGGTAACGGTCGTCAAATTCAAAATTGTACATGATGCAGCATGACGTTTGACCATACGATCCGAATATATTTGATGCACAAAATCGTCATTGAATGTCAAGTTTTCTAAATGAAAGCAATGAATATTAATTATCAACTCATTTAAAAAAATAAATAAAAATAATAAGCAATTAGCAGTTAATGAAACCTATATTATATTCGGAAATACACGGGCGCTTTTCGATTGTCGACGAAACGAATTCTGCAAAATTCCTCCCGTTTTAGTCACGTGACGTAAATTGTAATACAATGTATTACAGGAGGCTACCGGACCTAAGATTCATCAGAAATAGTCACAATAATTTGGTCTGGGAACCAGACTAGATGAGCACGCGCTCACGCTTATAATACCCACGCCGCAAATAGACTGGCGCCGCGGCGCATTACGCGCATCAGGCCTGGCTGACGGCTAAGTCATTGTCTATTCTACACCTACGATAGCCTCTTGCTACCACCAAACTGCTTTTGCGCCACAGTATGGTACGGGGCAATTCACAGAAATCATTCCTAAATTTTACCGACCTTTTCTGTTCCCGTCTCGCGACTATGATTTGGGATTATAGCTGGTGGGGTTGTTATTTAAAAACCCTTGGGATAAGATCATTTAATCGAGAAAAAAAATATGATTAATCGTGATATTCTTTTCTGTTTTGGGGTACCTCAAGACATCCGAAAATGCTGATCTTAAATTGCACAGACTTTTTTTCCCCCGCTTAGCTCAACTCAGTGACAAAATAGTTTTGGGGAAATATTACTATTTACAGTTGCTTTCATCGAAGTGGTCCTTGTTCAGCCGACATTCTTTTTCTGAACGCCGCGAATGTCTTGTCACGGAGTGTGGTAAGTCATCACCGGCTGCAGCCTTGATCATGGCGCTACACAAATCTCCTCGTACAACCAGCAAACAAAATTGCGATCTCCAACAAACTTTGAAAGAGCACGGCAAAGATCAGACGCAAGCCCGTTTGGTGGAACATGCTTATGATTGACTCAAAAATCACCGATTAAATTTCACAAAAATTGTCGTGCTTCGGTATATCGAGCGTTGACTTTTTTTGATTTGGTTTTATGATTTGCTTCGTTTCTACGGTTGTTGTGTTTTTTTCTGACGTCACGAACGATGAATATAGATCTTAATATCCATCTTAGAATGGATCGATATGTAATATAATTGGGCATAGACCAGTACAACGAGTACCCTGTCGTCTATAAAATATGTGCTAAATGAATATGTGAATTTGCATGCATACATGTTTGAACAGCGCCCTCTATATTCTGATAATGTCCAGCCACAGCGCTCCCCTCCCCCCCAACCTTCAAAGTTACTTGTCCTTCGTCCCTTACCAACCCCCTCCCTCCCCTCCCCCTTTCCCGGTGTTGATAAGAAGTAGCAACACCTTCCTGTTACTTCAAGCCGCAGCCTAGTAGGCCTAAATTCGGACACAGCCTAGTGACATCATCCAAAAGAGCAAACACTTGCGATTTTGTTATTTGCGTCCGTAACTATAATGTACCGAAGTGAATACATCACGCGCACAATGTGTGTGTAAAAGACATTTGCGCGTGATTCAGTCCGTGAACCATGCCGTGAACCAACACGCGCGCGTACTCCGTTCGTTTGCACTACACCTGCCAGTTCTAAATGACGTCACCCTTCGGTAGTCTATAAAGAGGACGGGGTTCCAGTATGCCCCAGGTGTGCTCTCAGCATGCCTATGAAATATCCCTTTGCACAGCAAGGACCTACATGGGAGAGGATTTGGTGTTCAATTATACAAAACAAGACTGCGTCTCCTTAGGGATCCTGACCATTCATCGGGCGCCTTCTCTATCGTGTCTTGGTAACCAAGTGTTCTATTACAAAAAAATGGCATCCAAATTGATGAATTGACAGGTTAGTCGACATTTCTGATCAAAATGACGTCAGAGTTTTTAAAGTCGACTCCCATTGACTGGTGCGCTTCGTCGCATAAGATTCGCATTTTAGAATATATCACACATTCGACCGTGACTTTTAACCCGTGAATGTCTGATCCTAAGACTAGGTGTGTCCCCACCCTTCCCGGCTCAGAATCATAACTCTTGAAAATATGATTATCCATCGATTGATTCTGAACTTCCACTTTTGACGTCAAAGCGTCAATGTTTCCCTGTAACCTACCCCGAACATCGGTTAACCATAGTTGGCTGGCCCTCTGGGACTATGGCAAAATAAACAATGACACATTCTTTTTCCTCATTTAAATTATCTTGGTAGACATAGAGCTTCAGTACAGCAGCAGCGAGACGGCAAGTGCCGTTGTGAAGAAAGACTTGGAAGCTAATGGCCATGCAGCCCACCACAACAACGGGTTCGTCGACAATGAGGGCAATGCCGATGGCTCGAAGGAGACCAGCTCTCACTCCCAGATTATTCGCTCACATGATGACAAAGCAGCCAAGCAAAAGTTGAAGATATTTGGTAGGCTAAAATGAACCCTAAAAACCAGCAATAAACAATTTGTTTCTCTCCGTTCTTTTTAATAAAGGTTCTCTGCTATTTTAAAGGATGTTTCACATTCGAATTTACCAACTCTATCATTCAATTTGGTCCACGAAACATTCCACACGCTTTTAACAAAACCAATTTAGACAATTAACATTCAGTTTTGAAAGTTTAGTCACCCTGTTTTAAAAGTCACCGGAATATTCGTCATTACAGATCAAATGTGTCTAAGCTGTTGCCGCATTCAGAGTTCGAATTCGTCTTATAAAAATAGATCAGACGAATTTGATGCCTAGATAACAAGGTTTAGCGTAAACGAGACAAAATCGAATAATCCGGGCCTAAAACGTGTGCTTATTGTTTTAATTTGCTTGACATGAATTTGAAATTGTCAGACAAAAGACAAAATTCCACATTGAATATATACGCACAATATCGATGTTGATGGAGGAATTAAAAATATTACAAGCGACGAATTAGAATGATAAACGTTTTAAAATAGCATAAACATAATTAACAGTAAAATCAGTCTCACAAATCCAGAATCGAACACCAAATAAAAAGATGAAAAAAAGGGGGGACTATGCATTATTTTGTGTAAAAAAACATTCAGACTATGCTGGTCTCATTTAAACAGCCGTTCTAATTTCTGTACAGGACTTCTAGACAATATCATGATGGGCTTTTCGTCCGTCTACAACGGCTCGAAGATTTTGAACACGGAACTGACGGCTGGAAATCTTGACGTTCTGAACGGCATCCGCGTCATCAGCATGTGGTGGATTATTCTCGGTCACACGGTGTCTTTCATGGGCGGTTATGTAGGTGAGTCCGCTAAGATTGCCTGAACAAGTCATTAGTGCTTGATTAGGAAAACAATCAAACTTTATAACTATTAGGGTAATTCACTACGTTAAAATATGTTGACTCTTATATTAATCTGAAATGAGTGAGGGACAGACGCTCAATGATCTCAAAAATTTTCTGGGCTCATCAAAGATGTTTATACTTTTGTATGTAGGAACTGTTAAAAATACTTGTTTTTATAGTCAACTGTGTCAAAACAACTTCTTATTTTAGTGGCGTTTTCAACAGGAAGCAGGCAAGGAAGGGGGAGGGGGAATCCCACTTGACCCTTTTTTTTGTTTCAAAGCACAAAAACTCCAACCACTAGCAGTATACCCCCTCTGTGCCTTTATTTGCAAACGGGGTATCACAATTTAGCTTACAAACTTTGCAATGGGTTAATATTTTAAACATTACGTTATCATAAGACGATCAGATTCAAAATCATGACCCTTCCAATGAGTGTGGACTTTTGTTCACTGTTGTTGGTGTTCACTATCTTATACGTTCGCTTGGTACTGCCTGATTTAAAAGCTTTAAATTTTTTTAAAATAGTGAGCTTACCACGAGTCCTGCGCATTCTGTTTTCCCTTTCAGATAATATGAGTTACGCGGCTAGTACGATGCCCAAGTCGTTCTTGTTCTCGGCTGTCGCCAACGCGAACATTTCCGTCGATACCTTTTTCTTCCTAAGGTGTGGTACTCGAAAACAACATTTTGTCCTTTTTTATGTGGCCATGAAAGGAATCACTACAAAGTTACCAAAAAGAGCATTTGACGGAAAGTGTGTTAGGGGCTTTTGTGGATCCAAAATTGACTTGCAGATTTTGACCAATCAGCGGGCGTATGGTGGGTGAGTTGAACTAGACTCTTAACAGGAATAAATAGCCTGTTTTTGATGAAAAATTATTGATGTCAAAGCATAATGTGAAATCGGCGTTTTTATGCAACCCAGGCACGCAAAGTATAGTCATATTTCACTGAAACTGTCAAACTTGAAACCAGCTTTATTGTATTGCCGAAATTAACTGCCGCTCCTTTCGAAGTGTAAATATATCATTGTTTCTTCCTTCGATACTAGCGGTCTCCTTCTGACGTACCTGACGTTGAAACATCTGAAGAAAGCCAACGGTAGACCTAACTGGTTTCTCTTCTATCTCCATCGCTTCATCCGTATCACCCCGGCCTGTAGCTATATTTGCTAGCCTAGCCATTCATTTCGGCCAGGGACCGAGCAAGAAGAGATTGTTCGAAGCTGCTGCCGACGCTTGCCGCAAATACTGGTGGACCAATTTGCTGTACAACAACAACCTATATCCCTTCCCTGGCGAATTGGGTAAACAGGTAGCAAAAGCTTTTTTTTGTCTGTATCAAAGTATAAATCACTCGTATTACACATACGTCATTTTGTAAACGGAAAAGGTTACAAGACTTTGCTTCTTTAAAACGATTCCTCTGGTAATGAAAGTTAAACAATAATAATAACTAGAGATTTGCGTTTGGTGTTTGTTGTTGCAAACGCAGATTGGTCGGGTAGACAACTCAGCAGATGTTGGGAGGGGGGGGGGGCAAACGCACATCCGCGCCGAAATGTATCTATAGAGATGGGGTTTTTTTTCTCCGGACACTTGCCGTCCGTAAATCAAAAAGCGGGGGTTGGGGGGGGTTGCGAATCCATCTTCCGAATGGGGGCACTCTTCAAAACTGATGATTATTATGCATACTACATATTAAAGGGGCATGATCACTGCGCATTGTAATGGTTGTTGAGCGCGTTTTCTTCGGTGTGATTGATGTCAGAAGAAGTCTATAAACATTTCTTTAAATTTTTGCTAACAAACAAAATGTGTGAAAAAAATCCGCCGGGGGGTAAAGTACCACCCCCGGTCCCCAGCTGGATACGCCACCTAGACAACTATTTCATGAAACACTGTCCAGTTAAGTAATGAATATTTTTTTCTAGAAAACAAAGGATCATGAAATTAAATCCTTTCCAGGACAATTAATAATTTTGTTTAAGAAATGCATCTTTATTAAACGATGTGTTAAATTCCAGTAAACGTTCTACGTACACCAGTCATTAATTATTGGCTTGATAATGTCATTAGTCAAAAACGGGAATAGATACTGATTTAGGTTGAAGTGGATTTTCATTGTGAAGTTAAATAACGTATGAAAATTTGGAAATCATAAGCCTCAGGGTCATTCAAAATGTTCGATGTTTTAAATTTCGATTTTTTTTTTTTCCAAATTGTTTTAACCAGCCACCTACGCCAATTTTGTATATTAAAATATTGATTTTCCTTTAAAAAAAACATAACGAATATCCAGTTCAGTGACGGGGGAATGCATGTTGCTGTCCTTATAATGTACTGCACCTTTGCAACAACACGACCCACTGGTATTCCCATCAGAGTCATTTTCCTGGGATCCGTGACCATGTTACGGATACGTATTTTTCTCGATGGATTTGACAAATAAGACCAATTTGAAGAAAAAATAGCTCCTTAACATCTCCCAAAAGTGACGGCAAACTATTATTTAGCACGTTTTTCAAAAAAGCCGCCGTCGCCATATTGAAATACATTTTAAAAAAAAATGATATTTCAGGAGCCAGATGAGCCATATTGATAAATGAGGTGTCTATTTCCACTTTTTCCGGCGTGACAAATCTGCGAAAATTGTATTCATTACGTTTCGGGATCATTGTGACCTCAAAATTCAAAATGGCGTCTTAAAAAACACCAAAGTATAATGTTTCTGGAACCAGAAGAGCAAAACAGACATCTAGGATGTTATTTCAATTAACCCTGACATGACAATCCATTAAGATGGCTCTTTTGACGTTCAGAGACTACCATGACGTGCTAAAAAAAAGTTTGCCAGTTATATATGTATATATACAATAGGTAAAGTAAGTAATTTGATATTGTACGGAAGGGATTTTTATACCGGAATCAGTCGCACTGGTTGATTATCAAAGGCTTTTATGTGTGTGTGTCTCATGTACAGTGTATGGGATGGTCGTGGTATCTTGCTAATGACATGTAATTCGTTGTCATCAGCCCTGTCATCATCTACCTACTATACAAGTAAGTCTATCCTCAAGCAAACTTGAAGCAAGCACTCAAGTTCCATAGTACCAATGCAAGGTTCCGAAAACGTGTGGGTGTTAAGAGCGCCCGCTACGCCAATCGCTGCACAGTCCAATAACCAGAGTGCACTGAAATATGGCAACACCAAAGGAAATCTTTGACTATATAGGGTAAATGCGAAACAGTCTGGATGAAACCTGTTTTTATCCGCAGACGTGCATGGTTTTAACGTGATCGATAATTACAAAATAACCTCTGTGTAATCTTATACAGAGTGAGTAAAAAAAAAACCCTAAAACCCAAGTGTCGGGACCATTGTTTAAATGAAGTTCTGCAAGTAGCACTTTCGAAATGTAGGATATGAAAGACCAATTCACAAGCTTTCTTTCAGTACATTAATAATTCGAATCACATACGTACTTTTTAAGTTACGGAACTTTAAACACAGCCGCCCGCGTTTTCAGGTTCTCTCCACTAATCACACAAAAAGTTCAGTTATCTTTCAGCAAATCAAAAACAAATCACAAAGGGTGTGTGTGAATTGAAAGAACGCACACTTTTTTGAAAACGGTGGTTGTATTGAATGCTACGTAACTTAAAAAAGTATGTCATGCGCGAATGCAGCAAGCAAGGGGGGAAAAAAGAATTGAAAACAAGGGTCGTTAGCCAACCCAAGGTGATGCACACAATTATTCCACACCAGACAAAAGGATTAAATAAATAACAAATATGCACTTATTTATTACAATGAACTAGAAAAAAATATAACAAAAAATATATACAAGTAACCAGGACCAAAACTTAGGTATACACAAAACCCAATCAATCAAATAATAACTTAAATAAAAGTACACCAAGTAGCTTTCATGCAACCATGCAAAATCTTGAATTATGCACAAACAACGCTCAACCAAGCATGCACCATGCAAGTCTTAAAATTAAACAACAGAACAAATAAAGCAAAATCTATTAACTCCAAGTTAATGATCACAAACAGAAATTATACACAGATCAAGTAAATTAATGGTACATGCACATGCAGGTCAGTTTGAGTGACTCAAGTCAGGTACATACCTTGGATTTCAGCCTAGTAATACACTGGTTCCTGGAGAACATATGAAACATGTTTCAAGTTAAATGCTATAGTACAAGCACAATTACAGAATTTGCAGAAAAGTAAGCTTTTAGTGTTCAGCCGTTCTTCAGGCCTACAACAATTTACTGCTTTTTGAAACCCACCACCAGGTAAATATATGCCCCCTTTTAATCAACAGTACATGTGATATCTGATCTCTTCTGATCTCTTGATCAGCTGATCATTCATGCGGTTCAAGTTCAAGTGTTCAGTTTCTGTACTCCCGAAGGATAGGGGGCGAGTTCTACTCCCACACCAACCTTGCTAAGTCCCACCGTCTAGCTACAACATTCAGGACTGGGGTAGTAGTAATAAAGTGGTGACTGAGCTTGGAAACCTCAACTCCGCTAGGGCCCAGGGTCGCTTCACCTGCTTCACGCAATCAGTATGGTCCAGGTAGCGTCTGTGCCATTTTGTCGTTAGCCCCAAAATGTGGCCTATTTACTGGACTGCCTCCGTAAACATAGGCCACACATCCACATGTACGAAAACGTGTCGACTTTACCAAATTTTGATTTTCACATTTAATGCTTTAAAAGCATTCTCACCCTCTATATAGGCTGATCAGAAAGTGCTGCCTTTTTCAGATGTCTAATTTTGTGAAATTTCATGTTGAAATTTTGACACGCAAATGTGTGCAAATGTATCTGGAAATTTCACGAAAAATGGACATCTGAAAACGGCAGCACTTTCTGATTAGCCTATATAGAGGGTGGGAATGCTTCTAAAGCAAAAAAAACCTACAAAGTAAGCCTAAATGTGAAAATCAAAATTTGGCAAAGTCGACACATTTTTGTACATGTGGATGTGTGGCCTATGTTTACGGAGGCAGTCCAGTAAATAGGCCACATTTATGGGGCTATTTTGTCGTGTGACCGTCAATAGCGCCCTCTCTTGGCCACTCTTTAGCACCTCTAGTGCACTTGAAGTGGGTATGGTCAAACCCTGCTCCAAAAAGCCATCTATGCAACAAGAATTAAAGTATTCCGTCGCCAGATCAATATCAATACTCAACTAAACTTTAAAAGGCCCACTTGAAACTAGAATGCTATCATACATAACTGTGAGTGTTAACTTCAGGCATAAAAACACCATGAGGATAATTCCACCTTCTTTTTCTTATTGAAAACATCCGAGAATATAAATATTCACAATACTTAAGGGAAAAACTTACGGTGAGCACAACAGTCTTTTGATTTTCTACATAGAAAATACGGCTCTCAACACATCGAAGGTGGTACTGTGACGAAACGGTAATCCACCCGGCGCTGAGGTTGCTTTCACCACACGGATCTCGTGTCTGTCTGAAACGCGCGCTTCTCCTACTCCTAGCTAACACACTCATGCAACAAAGCAAATTACTCATGCATAACAAAGAGCACACACCCTTTTCTCATTCCGACCAATGAGACACATTTATTCCCTTATTGAAGATGTCTCAAATTATATATTACCATACGCATCACATGTAGAGAGTCAGGAAAAAGAAATTAATAAAAAAGAAGATAACTGTTTCTCTTTATAAAAATCCAACACGGCAGAAAATCTCCCTATCTTGCGCTGGCATTAAGATCCCATTTTCTCCAATTCGCACATCTTATAAAACAGCATGGATACCAAGCAACTATACATGAATTGAGATAAAAATCCTCTTATTATCCAAATAAGTGGCTAAAGGGATTGCAGGCCAAGCGCTGTGGAGGTAAAGCAACACCATTTGTTCGCCCTCACCCAGGCAAATTCAGTAGTAGGCCCTACATTAAACAAAATTAGGGCGGCCTGACTTTCAAATCTTAACAAGATTTCATTAGGAGGCAAAACGACACTGAGATGTACAGGAACAAACATGTAGGGCCTCTCTAGAATGAAAAGAAATCCTTCGGTCTGTAGGGTTAAAGAGCAAAAAGAATTAAGGCGCATTGATATCCAACAAAGGATTCAAAACGTACTGACGGTACGCGTGCAATCACAAACATAATGCTGATACAGAAAAAAACATCCACAATTCCTCGAGCCTAATTTGATTTCCCCACAAGGAATACCGTTGCGTGATTTGATTTCGTGGTGCAAATTGGCTGCAGGCCGCTAACCATTGTAGAAACTCACACACGTAAAATCCTATCAAGGCCACCTGTGTTGGAATTGATCGAATCAGTCTGATTGTAGAACAAAATATCTTCGCATACTCGCAGGGCGTGTGTTGAATGCCTACGTCACTAACAATGTCATGACTTTTTTGTTTGCCTTATTACAAACGAAGCTCCACTGTCGTCCCTTTCTATGGGCGCTATGGTTCGACATTTTGGTTCACCTTCGAAAGTTGTGTGATGCATTGCTCCCTTGGACAAGATTGATAATGAAGATGCGATTACATCTGACATGGAATCGATAGATCCTGTCTGAATAATGCTGCAAATGCACATTCATGTTTTAAAATCAAATTGAACTGCACCGAGTAAAGACTCAGGTTGGCGCAATGGTTACTTTCCAGTGCTTTCCACAACTGTGGCCCGGGCTCGATTCCCGCCCGGACAACATGTGGATTTGGTTTTCAGCTCCTACCCAATTAACCCAGAATATTCTTCTGGGATTTTTCTTCCACCTGTAAAACTGTAATTTCTTCTAGTTGTCACATTTGAGGAATCATTGGATTTATTGCCAGAACGAAATACAACTAAAATCTGTATATACAGATATACAGGGTAAGTCAAAAAAGCGAAACATAAAACCCCCAAAACATATTTCATAATTACAAAAAAATGTAGCACCAAAAAATATTAATGACTGGAAAGCCAATTTCAAACTACTTTTAGGTAAAAAAATATGGAAATTGCTCAATCATTTCAAAGAGAATCACTATTAAGCGCAATGACCCTAAAACCCGATTCATCAAAAAAAAATGTGTGTTCTGACTATTTGGAACAACAAAGAAAGTGACACAGAATACGTGTTTCAACACCTGTCAACAACAGTAGTACACGATATCTTTATTAACAACCCGATATCTTTATTAACAACTGTTAATTCGATCATCTCATCATCTGATATCCAGTTGCCACTAGTCACATTTTAACAAATTAAAATGAGGAAAGACGTCACGAGTTAATGTAGAATCGTAGGAAATATTTGTGATTCCTTTTTTTTTTTTTAAAGAACAACACGTTAGTATTAGAAATCTCAACCAAGAGAGGAGCCAGCCAATCGGAGTCGGTCCTTAGACATTGTGAATTAAGCTTTTGATTGGTCAGTCTGCGGGCTGCCATGTTTTTGCTGTCAGAATCTGATTGGTCAAGATGCAGTCATTTTTTTTGTATTATTAATCGCCGAATCTCCGCGTATATCATTGACGCTTGTGTGCAAGCTTTCCAATGGTGCTCTAGAAACTAGTAGGTTTCCCATTAGACCTGTTAGTTTCCTGCGCCAATTCGATCATTTCTAGAGGTCGCACCATATTTACACTAGCCGTCCTCATACTCTTTCATTGGCTAAGATTCCAATGACGTAATATCGCAAAGGTCCCACCTTATTTATCAACGCTATCGAAGAAAACCGGCGGTCTATAAAGCAAGCGGAGGAACAATTCTGTCCCTTATGTATCGATCATTCTCGAACTAACAAAGGGCGCACAAAATATGAGAGGATCGAGGCTTCACAGGCTGGCGTTGAGACTTTTGCTTTTGTAGATCGAGAAGATGCTGCTGCTGGTTGCTGTCGTCCTTACGGTTGCTGTCACACCGTGTCTCTGCCAGTCTAATGTGACCAGATAGAATATGGTCTGCAGTTTGGTCTGCAGTTCCACATTCGCGGGTGGCATTGTCCGCGAGGCCCCACCTGGCCATGGCTCTGAATTAGAAGCGCCCCACGCCAGTTCGAAGGCGGTTTAGTCTTGTCCAGGCCTTGCGTGTAAGATCCATTCCACTGATGTTGGTGTGGTCCTCGACGAAATGATCTAGGCCCGTAGTGGATCCTTGCCATGATTGCTGCCATTAGCAGGCAACTCAGGATGCCGTGTTTGCTTGGGAGAAATCCTGCAGTCTTTTTGGCAGACGATGAGAATGGGTGGCGGGTACATCGCTCTTGCTGGGGTGTGGGTTGGGGTGTTAGGGTGTTTGTTTGTAAGGGTGGGTGGGTGGGTTTTTCGATTTCCTTTAAGCGATGAACAGGCTGGGGCTTAGAGAAATATTTCACGGTTAGTCAAAAAGGGAAAAATTCCCCGAGCGTGACACTACGGTTGGGCACTAAAGGTTTGGTTGGGTATTTTTGGGCTGGACTGCACGGTGCTGGGGTGGGTTGCTGGGTTGTATTAGGTTGGGTTGGGTTGTCTTGGGTTGGGTTTATTTAGCAACACAACGGTTACAAACCAACTTAATACAATACTAATTAATGGTATTTAAACACAATCCAATGGAAATAAAAAAAACTATATAAACAATATGAAATTAAGACATAACTCTTAAAAAATTTGCAATCACAAAGACACACAGGAAGAAACACACGAGATGAATATTGAGTTCCGACGATTTATACACTTCGTTCTTCCAAATCCCTTCCTAATTCGGGCGATTCACAATGCAGTGCGCCACCAAGATTTTGCCATGGAGAGTCCATTTTTAAGTTTACGGTCGACAAAACATGGCCCATCTGAATGAGTGTCAGTAGAAAACTTGAGATATTTTGTTATAGATTGGGTCATAGCGTTCTGCGGCCTTACAAAAAAAACCAGCATATTGATAAAAAGCAAAGAAAAGGACAAACAGATACTCGAATCACACGCTAATTACGACACTACTGAGCGGAAAAACTGTCCCGCGAACATCTCCCACAATGCACTGGGAAATATTAACTCTCCATGACGCGTGGCAAACTCTTGGTTGCGATCTGCATTGTGATGAATCGCTGAATTGTGGTCGGTTTGTTTTTCGATAGTGCAATGGTGGCAAGGCTACAAATATAATGTACAGGGAGCTCTTCAACACTTCCACCACTAAGACTATGATAATTGGCGGAGGCTGCTCTCTGGCAACCGAACCGACTGCGCAGGCGTCGCCTTTCTGGAATCTCATCCAGGTTTGACAATTTCCTTTTCAGCATTAATTGTATCAGTTTGCTTTTCACCTCACCCTTATTTCTTGAATATTCCGTGGAATTTGAAAGCAGTTGTCAATCGATTATCTTCCTTTTCTGGCTGACTCGACCTTTAATATCAACGTGAACAAGTGTGTATTTGCCTGCAATCGAGGACCTTCTGTAGGCCTATATTGTCCCTCTTATGTTTGCACTAACTTTTTTAAAAGACCTCCCATATGTTTTGTGCAGGAATCCAAATTGGGGACCTTCAGGGGTTTGGGGGACCCTATTGTCCTCTATTGTTCAACGTCCCCTATTAAAAGCAGAAAAAAACTATGGATGTTTAGAAATATTTGGGCTTGTGTAAGTTGTTGGGGAGGATTTTTTGCGAACTTTTGCACCACTACACTGGGTTGCATATCCTATTCTTTTACCTGTCTAACGGGAAATAGGTTAAAAAGTAATTACTCTATCAGCTTGAATCACGAAGCTTCACCTAAGTGGAACTAATTAATAATAAAGTATTGGTTGAATAAGCTGCTTAGATGGAATCATTAGTGGGGTAGATATAGGGGAAATATTTGGGGAAATTGTGCTTGTGATGATATACAAACATGAAATCTGGCACACAGTCAGAGTATGAAATAAGAAAGATATTTGGCTATAGGGCCATCGCAGATTTTTCCTTTAAAAAACTAAAGGTAGAATAACAAGCACTTTTTCTAATTTTTTTCAAAATGGCTGCTATTGTTTGTTATTCTACCTGTGTTTTTTTTTCAAAGGACAAATCTGCGATGGCCCTATAGCCAAATATCTTTCTCATGACATACTCTGTGTGCCAGATTCCATGATAGTATCATCATAAACGCACAATCCCATCACCTATCTGCCGTACTATAGGGCAGGTTTACAAATGGCCCTACTTTGTTACTAACATAACATCTGTTCGTCATTCCAAGATATCTTATGCTGCGTCTTCGCCTAAGCTATCCGACCGACTACTGTTCCCCCGGTTCTTCCGATTGTATCAACCCGAGACGACCTTCAACCTTGCCAAGCTGACCTTGATTAAGAAGTTCAACTGGACGAAAGTGGCGACAATTTACGAATCGCTTCCACTATTTTCCTTGGTACGTCAAGCTCTTCTTTCGTACCAAACAAAAACGAAAAAAGGTTCCCAACAATCTTAAGACCAATAATAATAATAACAACACCGGAGTATGTATCTACTAACAATTAGGTACAGTACTAAAGGCGCTAATTAATATGAATTTCAATCTTAAAGACATGTAAATGAAGTATTTGAAATATGAGACCTATTTGATGTAGCACCTTACCATTGAGCAGCCACTGCCAGAAACACCGGGGCAAACCCCTTCTCTAATGGCGATAAGTGTTACGGTTTTTTTTAACGTGCATAATTATAACACATCGCACGGGACCTACGGCTTTACCTCCCATCCGAAGGACGAAGCAATAATGGTTAAGTGTCTTGCTTAAGGACACAAGTGACAAGACCGGGACTCGAACCCACACTTTGCTGATCAGAAGCAGCAGAGCTTGAGTCCAGTGATCTTTACCACTCGGTCATGCCACTCCACAAACGAAAAGTTGCATGGGTTTTTACTTCAATAAGCCTGTATGTCGGTCAGAACTTTACTCCAAAGTCTGAGCAATAAAAGGATATTTTTCTAATTTTCCAAACCAAACTAAAATTGTTTAAAGTATCTGTATGACTAGAACAAACGGTTTATCACACATTTAATCTGAACAATGAAAATAATATGGCGACATTTTTTTTCTCTTTTTCATCCAGACCTTTGCAGAATTCCACCATGAAGCAAAAGAAGCCGGAATTGAGGTCATAGCTCAAGAGACATTTGGAGATGATCCAACTACACAGATGGAACACTTAAAAGTAAAACGTTTTTTTTAATATAAAGTTTTGTTATTCATTAACATTTCAATTTCAAACACCTGCACCATGTTCAGCAAACAGCAAATAATACTGGGACAGGTTCCTGTGATCACTGTACCGCCCATGTCATCACTGACTGTTTCTTTTTAAACGCCAAACCATGGCACTGTATGATTTCACGGATGCAAATTCAAGGATTAATGAAAGGAGCAAATGTTTGGCAACATTCCACCTGTCTCGTGATTAACACTAGATTATCTCTTGTTATCGTCGTCGTCGTCGTTCTACTCAAAACTGAGTATTCGTGACCTTCTTAGTAATATTTCTCCATTTACCGTGCGGCGATTTTAAGATTTGATACAGCTGTAGGTAGAAAGTTAAAGATGCCGAAAATGTGTTCACAGGAGCGGAGTGCCCATCTCTCTTTCGAAGCGATTGGGCCAGACTCGAGTCCTGAAATGCTGCTGTGGGCGGATCACCACACCTCCAGCGAGTCTGTTAATACCTTTCCAGTATTGAATAATGCCGGTAACCAATTACAGTTTTGGTATCCTTGTCATTGTCATTAGGAGTCGGCAGTGGCGTCGCCAAGGGGCAGGGGCACGTGCCCCTGGAAAACTTAGTGCCCCGAGTGCCCCCAACTGAGACTTGGGTTGTTAAAAAAAATAATGCGCGTTGTTAAAATCATTACCTCAAAAATAGCAATTTCTGGAGATATCTTCAGATCGAATTTAGCATCAAGTGTGGCACCATTTTGCATCTAGCCTATCCTCTGTATGCGAAAATTTGCACCCCCTCCACTTAGACCCTCCCCCAGGACGGCGATCCGTATCCACCTATGTGCCCCCATCAAATGCTGGTGCCCCCGTGCCCCCTCCCCCGACTGAAAAGTCTGGTGACGCCACTGGGAGTCGGGGACTCGAATCATAGTCGGTGGGTTTTACAACGATGCGGCAAGAAAGGTGTTTTGTGCTGCTTACCATCTGAAGATGTTCGGTGCAAAGTACGTCTGGATTGTGCCAGGTAAAAACTGATATACCAAGAATTGCTTTTAAGGTATAACATGTTGTGTAGGTGTAACTGCAATGGCCTCTCTATTAATTGTTCTTCAATTCTTTTTAATTGTTCGGGGATGCTTTGTCCAACTTTAAGGATGGCTGGCTTTGAACACCTGGCTGGTATCCGACGACACCATTGATTGTTCACTGGACCAGCTGAAGGAAGTAGCCGGCTACCAGTTCGGAGTCAACGCACTTAGTCTTCTGCCCGATACTCACCAGACTCTGTCAGGAATGGTTAGTGGTCGGTGCTGGGAGTAAGAGCAACTAACAGAAGACTTCAAGAAAGACAACGACGTGACATCACCTTTAAAATGTCAGCGCCCAAGTAAGGTATACGTAGCCTCTTTGGCTTGTGACGTGGCAGAACTAACACATGCGTAGTTTGGACACACAACAAACCGCCAATAAGTGCCGCATTTTGAACAGTTTATTTATAAACCTGATTTAATTCCATAACCCGTTTGTCACTAACCGTGAAGGATTAGTTGAACGGAGCTGGAACACACTGATATAGGTCGTCATGTTGACCATCCAGACGATCCAGAATCCCTGGTTGGTTTTGCCGAGATTCCGTTTAGCTATGACACCATCTGGACTGCTGCTCTTGCTCTACACGAGGCCGAACAGCAGCTCGAACAATTAGGTAAGTCCGCTACCTCCCCAAAACCTGTTTAAAATGGACAACCGACTTCTCCGCATCTTAAAGATATGTGTCTTCCTCGTTTAATTTGTTGTGTACCTCTTTGAAAAGAACAGCTACCATCACCGTTCATACAGCGAATTATATGGCAAACAGTGGTAGTCGAGAAACATTCAGGCCGGAGGTCCGCTACTGTTTGATGAAGCATTAACATTGTTAAACCACCGCTTTCCACTGGTTTTGTTTCGAATGCATTTTGTTCTAGTTTTTGCTTTTACTTTTCCAGATCCACCAAAGACACTGGCTAATTTCACCTATGATGACACCACCACTGTACAAATAATCTTTGACGTTATCAGCAACATGACATTCCAGGGTGTATCGGTAGGTAGAATGTTTCAGATGTAAGGCTCGTTGGACAAAGAAATGTACTTGAAGGACTAGAATATGTGACCTAAAGAGCATGACACTGTACAGGTTTGCTGTACTCACACAGCTATTCGGTATTTGTCAAGTAGTGCTAGAAAGATGCCAAGAAAGACCCATAAGCCACTTGATCATGGATCACACCTAATAGCACAATGCTTGCAACATTATAGAAGTGCTACCAAACCTTGGCCTGATATCCTGATGTGGATGCTTTGCCAAGCATCAACGTAGAAGTAGAAGCACGCTCTCAAACTCCGGGTTAGATTTGACCCGGAATCCTGGTTGCTACGAGCTGATATTTGCGGGGTCAAAATGTACTTCTCTTAATCATGTTTCATGTCACTTTGACCTTGGCAAAAGGAGCAGGTCAAATTAGACCCAGATATTCCTAGCCAATTCTGACTCGGAACGTTTTAGAGTGTAGGAAAGAGAAGTTGAGGATCGCTTGAAGACCATGAGGGTTCTATTGCAGATCGTTCGGGGGGAAAAGGCGACTAAACTAACGAGACTTAACATACTGTGTCTCCTCTAAACTGTCGCAGGGACCTGTGAAGTTCACTTCATCGGGAGATAGGCTCGGGTTAGTCCAGATATGGCAGATACAAGGTAATCTTGCAGCCATTCTAATTATTAGATAACGTAAAGTAGAAATATGTACCAATTTTATAGAAATCGTTATGACCGTGCTTAAACAACCACTAGCTTTAGCTTCTTCTTCTTGTTCTTCTATCCCAAATCCCACAGACTTTGTGCATGCTTCATTCCATTCTCGGTTCCACTTTTCATTGGGTTAATTTTTCCTCGTTAGTTGCAACTAGGCAGGAGATCACGTTAAATATTAACGCTTAAACTGATTCACTGCGCTAAAGAAAAAAAACGATTTGTATAATTGCCAAAATACACAGATATATTGGCTTAACTTCGACACGCCTCCAAGACTTGAAAATGTCAAAGCAAAGAATCTTTTCTAAGCACTGCCGAAAGTGAATCCAAACTGAGGTGTTGAAATCTTTTGAAACTTCTTCGCAGATGAAAGACAAGTTGATGTTGGGTTAATGGACCCGGTGACTGGTTCAGGCGAGGACATCATGTGGGAGGGATACCAACCAATTGTCTGGAAAGGTACGTTTGACGCTAGAGGGCGTAGAGCCTTAGGCTCGTTCACCCAAAAAGCATTACAATATATTTACCTTTACCACGCACTTGCATAAGTAATATAGGCTTCCTTGCACAGCAAATCTGTAAAGAAATCTAATATTGATATTCAACTTTGGTTTTCTCTCAGGTGGGAAGCCTCCGATTGATTTTGTTATCAAACGTGAGGATCGGCAGACGATACAGCTTTCACTTTTCCTCGCCGGCGCCATCTTGGCTACGGTTGGGATCGCTCTGGCTTGCTGCTTCCTGGCTTTCAACATCCACTTCAAGAAACTACGGTGAACAATCAGATTCCCTGATGTTTGACAACTCGGAAATGGCATTGTTTGAATTTTCCTTATTGGCTAAGTAGCATTTTTTTGGATTTTCCTCATTTAGCTATAAGTGGGAACGTTATTCATATGTTGAACTACCCTTTGTGTATTCCAGTGTGATCAAGATGTCGAGCCCCAACATCAACAACGTGATGCTGATGGTGGAATGCTAGCCTACGTCTCCATCATCTTCCTGGGTGTGGATACCAACATTGCATCCACAGACACATTCGTATCGATGTGTCGGGTAAGAATCATCGTGTATCATGTTAAAATATTAATTTTATGCATCTTCAAATGCTCTATTTTGCCAACTCCACTCAACGTTAATCTAAAATAAACATTGAGTATCTCCAAATAATCAACCGTCCAACTTGGCAGTAGAATTGTTTACTTTTGACATATATTTCATGCAGATGCTTAGCACGTAAGCCTAATGATTATACCCTAAATATTCAAGAACAAAAAAGCTGACCAAATACGGGCTGCCCTACAAGCCAATAGGGGGAGTGTGGGAATAGCGGTTAGAATTTGTGACTCCTGATCAGAGTGTCAGGGGTTCGAATCCAGCTGCTGGCCATACGTTGTGTCCTTGGGCAAGCCACTTGAAAGTAGAAATATTCTCAGTCGTTTCATGCCACTGAAACCGGAGATAAACGCCGGCCTGGTGGGCCACATTGGCTCGTGACAGACTTTACTTTTACTTTACAAGCCAATTAAAATGTCAATGAATATATTACTTGTTCTTACCTTTTTAATGCTGAGCATATAAAACTTGGTAAGCAACATGTTGTAGCGGGAACCTATTGAGCTCTTGTCCTCCAAGTCGAGGGACACACACAGGATTTCTATCTCAAAAGGAAGTTTTTCGCCAAACGGACTCTGCGGTCGACTCGCCGCACCGCCATCAGAACTGCAACTGCTGATCCCAAGCATAGGCAAGCAGTCAAGAGCAGATTTACAAAATGTATTACATTGTAACAACTTTAGCCCTGGCATCTAGCCAAACCCGCCCCGCGTGTCTGAACAAAAGAAACCCACTGAAGCAGTCTATTTATAGAGCCTATTCCCGGAGCGCTCGCTATAAGCTAGAGAAATGAACTAGGTCAGCGTACCTGTGACCCAACGCGCCAACAACGCGCCGCGGGAGCTCGCCGGCGGCGGCTAGTGAACAAAAGCAACAACTTAAGTGCTATACAAATTGTCTCATCTGCTACCCGGCCCCTCGTGCCCCTTTACACGATTGACCAAGCCGGTTTAGAATTACCTTCATAAATGTCATCATGCAGGTCAAGACGTGGTTTCTGCCCATCGGGTTCTCCCTGGCATTCGGCGCCATGTTCAGCAAGACCTGGCGAGTCCACAAGATATTCACCAACAAAACTGCAATGAAACGGGTAAAAGGGATGAGTCTGATTAAAGTCTCATATCAACCTTTTGACAATTATTTCAAAAGATGTGCTTCGATTTCAGACTGCCGCGAATTTTAACTTATCTTGTCTTTTCCCAAAGACTGAACATTACACTTGTATTTGTCTGAAACGGTCATTCACGTTTCGACGAGAATGAAGACCATTAGGTATCAGCAGGTTATTTAAAATTGCTGCGTGAATCTCATGATAAGTTTTTTTCGAGATAGGGCGGACACAAAGGAGGGCCATATTTGGAGTGGTTATGCATACCAGTTATCTCACACAGGTGTGAATTTCTATACGCCCGAGGACAATGCATAATACTTTGTGTTTCCCTTTGTCTCTGTAATATAACACTCTTCCATAGAATAAGCACATAACCGTACGATCGATGACCGGCGTTTTCAACAAAATACCCAAAAGCTCGAGGACTGAGAGGATCTTTTGTTCTCCCTTTGTGTGTCTGTCCTCTATCGTAAAGCCACTACATGTACACTTAAAAATGATGGCTTTGTATCCACAACATGTATGTTATTCAGGTCAATGACATCTTTTTTTCAGGTTGTAAAAGATAAGTGGTTGTTCGGCTGTGTCGCTGTTTTGGTTCTCGTGAATGTTGTGATTCTAATCGTTTGGGAAATTTTCGACCCACTGGAAGCAGTAGAACGGATTGGAGCGACAAAGGTAATACGAACTAACTGTTTCGTTCCTTTTTGGTCGTTCTTAAAGTCAACTTTCTGATGTTGCCCTTAGTGAAATTGTGCACTCTGAAATGCCATAATGTAACGAATAATGTTGACCATTTTGCCAATGTAATGACTTCAGGTTTCTCCCTGCTCAGATTGACGACGAACATGACGACATCGTCTACACACCAATCCGTATGATGTGTGAGTCTAGGAACCAGACCTACTGGATTGGTGCCTTCTACGTCATCGATGGTCTGCTGTTGATATTTGGAGCTTTTCTGGCCTGGGAGACCAGGAAAGTCTCCATGCCAGCGCTCAATGACTCCAAATACATCGGTATTAAGTGTGTGTTACTTAAAACCTTTGATGGTAGATTATTTAGGAATAAAATGATGAAATAATTTGAGAGATAAGTTCTATTTTGTTTTGTACTCTAATAATCATTGTCTGCCACTATTCAAACGAATACTCTTGTCTCATACACATTATCTTTATTATCGGACATTATTTTCAACTGTTACTTTTGTGTCTTTTCTTATCCATTGTGGTTCCCTTCTTTGGTTGCATTGTAGGCGTCTGTGTCTACAACGTCTTGATTTTGTCCTTCGTTGGCGCTCCGGTGTCGTTTATTCTGGAGGAGCGAAACGCCCACTACTACCTGGTAGCTACCCTGATCTGGGTTACTACCCTGACTCTCTGTGTGGTGTTTGTTCCAAAAGTAAGTGAACTCCGACATTAAATTCAGATAAATTATTACTATTATTATTTATTTATGGCAATGAAACCAGGGATTCCTTAAAAGCGCCCTAGGCACTGCACTGTAGCTTGCAAGCCTAAAGAAACCCGTAAAGAGAAGACAATGAAAAGAAAATACAGTTTAAGAGGTAGCAGGCAAAGCCCAGGCGAATGTTCTAGGGAAGACCTACAGAATCAACCTATACAGTAGACTCTACTACCTACATTTTATATAAATAAAAAACAAATTCCTTTACAAGTAACGGTTTTGATAATTCCCATTAAACTCTAGTGGCAGAGTCGGAAAAGTTGTTCAATTATCAAAAAGTGTATGAAAATATGGGCATTTATCAACTTTACAAAACAATACAAAGGAGTCTATGTATGATGGCTATGCCATTTTCATGCATGCGTCTCAAATTCAATTTTCTCATCTTACAACTTAAACCTAAGCAACGTTGACCTTAATAATTTGGTTCACGATTTTAGATTTGAATGAGGAACGAGGTGCAGCCGGCCCAGAGCGCATTGGTCACCCAGCTGACTCAGTGTCATCCGAGTGGACACTCTCCGGCCACCGAGGAGGTACATCGACTGCGTCAAGAACTGAACAAAATAAAGGGCCACTTGGACAACATGGGGATAAAGTATGCAATGTAACCTGACGTGTTTTCAGATTATTAGTTCAAAATTATCGATTCGTCTTAATTTTTAGTTAGTTATTACACTTTAAGTCTCTATGTTACATTTGAACTGTTTAATGATCGTTCCTGTATCCTCCTGCCTCCTGAATGCGTTACTCATAGTTTTCCTTGTATGCACACCCACACAATGTGACTGCCTATATAGTACAGTGTGTTTTATGCTAATTCACCCAAGTCACTGGTCATTTGGCATTGAAACTTTCTCAGTACAACCAAGTTATCGGTGTTATTATCAATCCATAGTCACTTTATTTCTGAGAATGCACGACTAAACTTGTCCTTGATTAAGTATTTCGGGGAAGTGGGAACTTGGGGTTGCACACCGCCCGCCGACACCCTACACTGTAAAAATGGCGTTAAGAGTATGGATACATTTGTAAACACATATCTTGTACCCACTTTTTTCACGTATTAAGCCCACGACATGTTTAGATTTTGCATTGAGATGTTTAATTTTGACATAATTAGCTTTGTGACGTGTTTACTGGAAAACACGTTTGGCATTTAAACAACTGTTGAATAATGCCGTTTGTACGTTATAGGCTTCTAGAAAGTTACTGCATATTTACAGAATCGTTTTTGAAGTGGGAACCAGACTGTAATGGGATTTAACTTATTTCACATTACTTTAAGTAGAATGTTCAAATGCAACGCTAGGCCTATATACACTATAGAACTTGTCGTGATTTAGCTTTATACGTTACTATTCCCGCCATGATGAAGCCATGGTTTTACCTTGAATAAAAATTTAAATACGAACAGAGATTTATAGCGATTGTCACTTATGTTTGCAAAAATCGATATTCGTTAGAATAATTGAACACATTCCTAAACGCGTGTATCTGTAAACACGTTTTAAACGTGTTTAAAACCTATGCAGACTCGCTACTGTATTGTTTCATTTGCTAATTGGTGGTTAGTTTGTGAACATTAGAAATCGTAAAAGTGTAGAGTCAATTGATAGTCATGTTGTACTAAGTTATAAAGGCACATTATTATATGAATTGTGTCATGAACAGGAATCAGTAAAACATGTCAGTTACCTTGTTATGTTTTCAATACATTCGTCTACTACCCCTTACGTTAGTTTGCAAATTTCAGAAAAATAAATGGAATGAGATTTGCGATTTGCAGTCTATGAAGAACAATCGAGTTTTCGCCACATCATGATGACTAAATTGACTGGATACAATTATTTTATAAGTAAGATTTATTTTTTTCCCAGTATCTGACTTGTTCCAGTTCCCCCAAACCGTTCCATGTGCGTCGCTTTCGACTAACAAGCAAAAGTGGTTTACACTCTTATGAAATAATATTCACCAATTGTTAGAAAGGTCACGTCTTCTATATAATGGTTGACTCCCATTCTTGTTCTGTCACAATAGCTTCTTTGTGAACTAGACCTCGAATCGACAAACACCTAATATTGAAGGTAAACACGGCCTCTGCATACCACGTACAGCCATTGACATTGGCAGCTCATATGGCAACACAAACATATATAGCGACTTTTAGAAAAGATCATCTGGCCTCGTATTATTGTCGTTTTTGTTTTTGCAAAAGTTATTGAATTGACTGTGATAATTGAAAAATAGAGTTTGGTGGGCTCATTGGCACAGACAGGCCACTTCTCTGCGTCATTATGAACAAGAAAACAACTAAACACAAGTTTTCTGTCGGGCTGCAAAGGACTATGTACGGTAATAAAATTCAGCAAACATTCCAGCATGACAACAGCATCGGTCAACGCGAAAACTGAGGACACTAAACTCTGATTTAAACTTGATAAAGCTCCAGCTGAAACTTGGTTGGGGTGACAGTTGAATAATTGCATGACAAAAGCATCGGTCAACGCGAAAACTGAGGACACTAAACTCTGATTTAAACTTGATAAAGCCACAGCTGAAACTTGGTTGGGGTGCCAGTTGAATAATTTCTGTCCGAAATCGAAATGATTAAAAAAAAAAAAAAACAAGGTGATTGTAGTCCTACTACACGCGTAGCTGTAACAATTTTATTGGAAAGGTAGCAGATCTTGCGTTCACTCTAAATAACAGTTACATATTAACCTACGCCTATAAAGCAATACAGTCTAAAACTACATGAACATGACAAATGAAGCATTTGGGCTATCGTATAATAAAATCACAACTTCAGGAAGTTTTCTTTCATGTTGAGCACATCGAAATAAAATTGAAGTTACATAAGCATTTTAGATTCCCTTGTATACCTCTTCGTTGTACATGTATACACAAAAATGCATTCATTGGCATGGTAACATCCATTATAATTGCAATGTCGAAAGGTGATCCCAGGTTAGTATATTACGTGGACGTCTTTGTCATGTAAAGTAGTAACACCTTAATGCTATATCGTACAAGCATAACAAATATTGAAAATATCCCTTTTTCCCAAAACAAAACCCACATTTGTAATTTTACCTGTACACCTTGCGTGTTGGCTTAATATATTTTACGGCGATTATCGTTTTGATTGTTTAGAAAAATGATAGCGCTATCCCATTGCCTCTTCCTCTCTTGTGACTTGTGTAGCTTAAGCTCGAATGAACTTTGAGCATGAATTATAGTCAGTGCCGGTTATGTTCGTTTAAAAAAAATTGGATGGGCGGACATTAGTGGGTGACCAGTAAAGGTTTTGGAAAATACAATCCTCTGCTCGCACCCCCTGATCACATTTGATTGACCAAAACCTACACTGGTCACCAAGTCTCTAACATCCACCAATCCCAATGTCGTAACAGACATAACCGGCTCAGACTAATTCATGTTTAAAATCGAACTGAAGCTATACCAGTTACCAGAGAGAAAGTGTCACTGAATAGGATTGCGATTTCCTAAACTTACTTTAAGGTTCCGATATATATGGTGTAAATTCAAATGAATATCATTGTAATATAAAACAAAAATTTAGAAAGCAAAGAATGGATGATGTTCTTGGCAACAGGATATATACATCAAAAAGGCTATGATTAAGTAGATTTGTAAATTAATTTCCATAAATCTTTACAAAAACATTGAATATAACTGAGTATATGTTGGTACATATAGTTGTACTTCAGCTGTAATATAAAAATAGTATATAAACTGTAAAATACCACAAGTAAGCGTTTGCAATGCAGTATATCTGTGTAAACTTACCTTAATTATACGGTACGTTAATTAGCTCAAAAATTGTACAAATGCCGTTAAAAATGAGTAAAAAGCGCCAATAATGAAATATCTGTGTAAACTCACCTGATAATACAAGTTGTACTTTAATTAAATCCCCAAATCGTACAAAAACCGTATAAAAAGTTTAAACACCAATAGGCTAATCGATACAAAATATATCAAAAGACACGTATCCATAAAACATTAAGACGGCCCCAGCTACATGTGATTCGTGTGTCAAGTACATACAATAGAGCTTTGTTTACGTTCTCCGATTCGTATGCCAAGTAAAGAACATTAAAAAATAAGCCACTTCGTTAGTAAACAAGGAGGCAATGATACGATGTACTATATACAGGACGTTTTAAACAAAAATGAACCTCAAAATATAAAAAATAAATTGAGGTACACAAACAACACATAGTCACGAACAAGAAACGTACAGTATACGTTTGATGGATTTGCATTAATCCCAAAGACACATATCGAATTATTATCAAAAGGCTTACTTGGTTTAAAGATTGTACTGGTACTCAACACCCCGTGAAATTATTCCGTCTAGCTTGCTGTCATTTAGAAGAATCAAGAAATAAAGGTGTACATGTATCAGTCAATTGACTCATTTTCTGAAATAAAGAGTGCTTTAGTGGTATGGTAAATATGTAATATTTTTCTACCACGCACTTGCTGGTGTATCTTGTTGATGAAATTGGCCTGCTTCTGCCAAGGCTTTAGAAGAAATAAAAGTTGCCTGCTACTGCCGAGGCTTGTACTATATTAATAAAAGCTTTGCTCGCAACTGCCGAGGCTTACCAACATAAAAAGAAGACTTCCTGGAAACTACCGAAGCTTCAAGTAGAAAACTATGTGGACTCGTCCTTTGTGAGGGGCAAACGCCACCTAGCCAGTATCGGAGCCCACAGAGTTGAGGATACGAAATGTACAATAAATGTTGCTAAAATCGCTGTAGTTGTTGATAGCTG
>CM057132.1:10626866-10671866 GCA_029964075.1 Patiria pectinifera | reverse complement strand
GTTGCTACGAGCTGATATTTGCGGGGTCAAAATGTACTTCTCTTGATCATGTTTCATGTCACTTTGACCTTGGCAAAAGGAGCAGGTCAAATTAGACCCAGATATTCCTAGCCAATTCTGACTCGGAACGTTTTAGAGTGTAGGAAAGAGAAGTTGAGGATCGCTTGAAGACCATGAGGGTTCTCTTGCAGATCGTTCGGGGGGAAAAGGCGACTAAACTAACGAGACTTAACATACAGTGTCTCCTCTAAACTGTCGCAGGGACCTGTGAAGTTCACGTCATCGGGAGATAGGCTCGGGTTGGTCCAGATATGGCAGATACAAGGTAACCTCGCAGCCATTCTAATTATTAGCCAACGTAAAGTAGAAATATGTACCAAATTTATAGAAATCGTTATGACCTTGCTTAAACAACCACTACCTCTAGCTTCTTGTTCTTCTATCCCAAATCCCACAGACTTTGTGCATGCTTCATTCCATTCTCGGTTCCACTTTTCATTGGGTTATTTTTTCCACGTTAGTTGCAACCTAGGCAGGAGATCACGTTAAATATTAACGCTTAAATGATTCACTGCGTTAAAACAAAACGATTTGTATAATTGCCAAAATACACAGATATATTGGCTTAACTTCGACACGCCTCCAAGAGTTGAAAATGTCAAAGCAAAGAATCTTTTCTAAGCACTGCCGAAAATTAATCCAAACTGAGATGTTGAAATCTTTTGAAACTTCTTCGCAGATGAAAGACAAGTTGATGTAGGGTTAATGGACCCGGTGACTGGTTCAGGCGAGGACATCATGTGGGAGGGATACCAACCAATTGTCTGGAAAGGTACGTTTGACGCTAGATGGCGTAGAGCCTTAGGCTCGTTCACCCAAAAAGCATTACAATATATTTACCTTTACCACGAACTTGCATAAATAATATAGGCTTCCTTGCACAGCAAATCTGTAAAGAAATCTAATAATGATATTCAACTTTGGTTTTCTCTCAGGTGGGAAGCCTCCGATTGATTTTGTTATCAAACGAGAGGATCGGCAGACAATACAGCTATCGCTTTTCCTCGCCGGCGCCATCTTGGCTACGGTTGGGATCGCTCTGGCTTGCTGCTTCCTGGCTTTCAACATCCACTTCAGGAAACTACGGTGAACAATCAGATTCCCTGATGTTTGACAACTCAGAAATGGCATTGTTTGGGTTTTCCTTATTGGCTAACTAACATTTTTTTGGATTTTCCTCATTTAGCTATAAGTGGGAACGTTATTCATATGTTGAACAACCCTTTGTGTATTGCAGTGTGATCAAGATGTCGAGCCCCAACATCAACAACGTGATGCTGATTGGTGGAATGCTAGCCTACCTCTCCATCATCTTCCTGGGTGTGGATACCAACATTGCATCCACAGACACCTTCGTATCGATGTGTCGGGTACGAATCATCGTGTATCATGTTAAAATTTTAATTTTCTGCATCTTCAAATGCTCTATTTTCCCAACTCCACTCAACGTAAATCTAAAATAAACATTGAGTATCTCCAAATAATCAACCGTCCAACTTGGCAGTAGAATTGTTTACTTTTGACATATATTTCATGCAGATGCTTAGCACATAAGCCTAATGATTATACCCTAAATATTCAAGAACAAAAAAGCTGACCAAATACGGGCTGCCCTACAAGCCAATAGGGGGAGTGTGGGAATAGCGGTTAGAATTTGTGACTCCTGATCAGAGTGTCAGGGGTTCGAATCCAGCTGCTGGCCATACGTTGTGTCCTTGGGCAAGCCACTTGAAAGTAGAAATATTCTCAGTCGTTTCATGCCACTGAAACCGGAGATAAACGCCGGCCTGGTGGGCCACATTGGCTCGTGACAGACTTTACTTTTACTTTACAAGCCAATTAAAATGTCAATGAATATATTACTTGTTCTTACCTTTTTAATGCGGATCATATAAAACTTGGTAAGCAACATGTTGTAGCGGGAACCTATTGAGCTCTTGTCCTCCAAGTCGAGGGACACACACAGGATTTCTATCTCAAAAGGAAGCTCTCATTTATTTTGCCAAACGGACTCTGCGGTCGACTCGCCGCACCGCCATCAGAACTGCAACTGCTGATCCCCAGCATAGGCAAGCAGTCAAGAGCCGATTCACAAAATGTATTACATTGTAACAACTTTAGCCCTGGCATCTAGCCAAACCTGCCCCGCGTGTCTGAACAAAAGAAACCCACTGAAGCAGTCTATTTATAGAGCCTATTCCCGGAGCGCTCGCTATAAGCTAGAGAAATGAACTAGGTCAGCGTACCTGTGACCCAACGCGCCAACAACGCGCCGCGGGAGCTCTCCGGCGGCGGCTAGTGAACAAAAGCAACAACTTACTTAAGTGCTATACAAATTGTCTCATCTGCTACCCGGCCCCTCGTGCCCCTTTACACGATTGACCAAGCCGGTTTAGAATTACCTTTATAAATGTCATCATGCAGGTCAAGACGTGGTTTCTGCCCATCGGGTTCTCCCTGGCATTCGGCGCCATGTTCAGCAAGACCTGGCGAGTCCACAAGATATTCACCAACAAAACTGCAATGAAACGGGTAAAAGGGATGAGTCTGATTAAAGTCTCATATCAACCTTTTGGCAATTATTTCAAAAGGTGTGCTTCGATTTCAGACTGCCGCGAATTTTAACTTATCTTGTCTTTTCCCAAAGACTGAACATTACACTTGTATTTGTCTGAAACGGTCATTCACGTTTCGACGAGAATGAAGACCATTAGGTATCAGCAGGTTATTTCATATTGATGCGTGAATCTCATGATAAGTTTTTTGTCGAGATAGGGCGGACACAAAGGAGGGCCATATCTGGAGTGGTTATGCATACCAGTAATCTCACACAGGTGTGAATTTCTATACGCCCGAGGACAATGCATAATGCTTTGTGTTTCCCTTTGTCCCTGTAATATAACACTCTTCCATAGAATAAGCACATAACCGTACGATCGATGACCGGCGTTTTCAACAAAATACTTAAAAGCTCGAGGACTGAGAGGATCTTTTGTTCTCCCTTTGTGTGTCTGTCCTCTATCGTAAAGCCACTATATGTACACTTAAAAATGACGGCTTTGTGTCCACTACATGTTTATGTTATTCAGGTTAATGACGTCTTTTTCAGGTTGTAAAAGATAAGTGGTTGTTCGGCTGTGTCGCTGTTTTGGTTCTCGTGGATGTTGTGATTCTAATCGTTTGGGAAATTTTCGACCCACTGGAAGCAGTAGAACGGATTGGAGCGACAAAGGTAATACGAACTAACTGTTTTGTTCCTTTTTGGTCGTTCTTAAAGTCAACTTTCTGATTTTGCCCTTAGTGAAATTGTGCACTCTGAAATGCCATAATGTAACGAATAATGTTGACCATTTTGCCGATGTAATGACTTCAGGTTTCTCCCTGCTCAGATTGACGACGAACATGACGACATCGTTTACACACCAATCCGTATGATGTGTGAGTCTAGGAACCAGACCTACTGGATTGGTGCCTTCTACGTCATCGATGGTCTGCTGTTGATATTTGGAGCTTTTCTGGCCTGGGAGACCAGGAAAGTCTCCATGCCAGCGCTCAATGACTCCAAATACATCGGTATTAAGTGTGTGTTACTTAAAACCTTTGATGGTAGATTATAGGGATAAAATGATGAAATAATTTGAGATAAATTCTATTTTGTTTTGTACTCTAATAATCATTGTCTGCCACTATTCCAACGAAAACTCTTGTCTCATATCAGCAGTTGCACATCTCTTTATTATCAGAAATTATTTTCAACTGTTACTTTTGTGTCTTTTCTTGTCCATTGTGGTTCCCTTTTTTGGGTGCATTGTAGGCGTCTGTGTCTACAATGTCTTGATCCTTTCCTTCGTTGGCGCTCCGGTGTCGTTTATTCTGGAGGAGCGAAACGCCCACTACGCCCTGGTAGCTACCCTGATCTGGCTGGCTACCACACTGACTCTCTGTGTAGTGTTTGTTCCAAAAGTAAGTGAACTCCGACATTAAATTCAGATAAATTATTACTATTATTATTTATTTCTGGTAATGAAACCAAGGATTCCTCAAAAGCGCCCTAGGCACTGCACTGTAGCTTGCAAGCCTAAAGAAACCCGTAGAGAGAAGACAATGAGAAGAAAATACAGTTTAAGAGGTGGCAGGCAAAGCCCAGAAGAATGTTCTAGGGAAGACCCACAGAATCAATCTATACATTAGACTCTACTACCTACATTTTATATAAATAAAAAACAAATTCCTTTACAAGTAACGGTTTTGATAATTCCCTTTTTACTCTATTGGCTCGGAAAGTTGTTCAATTATCATAAAGTGTATAAAAAAAATGAGCATTCATCAACTTAACAAAACAAAACAAAGAAGTCTATGTATGATGGCTATGCCATTTTCATGCATGCGTCTCAAATTCAATTATCTCATCTTACAACTTAAACCTAAGCAACGTTGACCTTAGTAATTTGGTTCACGATTTTAGATTCGAATGAGGAACGAGGTGCAGCCGGCCCAGAGCGCATTGGTCACCCAGCTGACTCAGTGTCATCCGAGTGGACACTCTCCGGCCACCGAGGAGGTACAACGACTGCGTCAAGAACTAAACAAAATGAAGGGCCACTTGGACAACATGGGGATCAAGTATCCAATGTAACCTGACGTGTTTTCAGATTATCAGTTCACAATTATCGATTCGTCTTAATTTTAGCTAATTGTCACTCTTTAGTTCTCAATGTTACCTTTGAACTGTTTAATGATCGTTCCTGTATCCTCATGAATGCGTTACTCATAGTTTCCTTGTATACACACCCACACAATGTGACTGCCTATATAGTACAGTGTGTTTTGTGCTAATTCACCCAAGTCACTGGTCATTTGGCATTGAAACTTTCTCAGTACAACCAAGTTATCGGTGTTAATACCAATCCATAGTCACTTTATTTCTGAGAATGCACGACTAAACTTGTCCTTGATTAAGTATTTCGGGGAAGTGGGAACTTGGGGTTGCACCCCCCTCTCTCACACCCTACACTGTAAAATGGCGTTGAGTATGGATACATTTGTAAACAGATCTTGTACCCACTTTTTTTCACGTATTAAGCCCACGACATGTTTAGATTTTGCATTGAGATGTTTTATTTGACATGTTTAGCTTTGTGACGTATTCACTGGATAACACGTTTGGCATTTAAAAAAATTTGAATAATGTCGTTTGTACGTTATAAGTTTCTAGAAAGTTACTGCATATTTACAGAATCATTTTTGAAGTGGGAACCAGACTTTAATGGGATTTAACTTATTTCACGTTACTTTAAGTAGAATGTTCAAATGCAACGCTAGGCCTATATACACTATAAAACTTGTCGTGATTAGCTTTATACGTTACTATTCCCGCCATGATGGAGCCATGGTTTTACCATGAATAAACATTTAAATACGAACAGAGATCTATAGTGATTGTCACTTATGTTTGCAAAAATCGATATTCGTTAGAATAATTGAACACATTCCTAAACGCGTGTATCTGTAAACACGTTTTAAACGTGTTTAAAACCTATGTAGACTCGCTACTGTATTGTTTCATTTGCTAATTGGAGGTTAGTTTGTGAAAATTAGAAATCGTAAAAGTGTAGAGTCAATTGATAGTCATGTTGTACTAAGTTATAAAGGCACATTATTATATGAATTGTGTCATGAACAGGAATCAGTAAAACATGTCAGTTACCTTGTTATGTTTTCAAAACAGTTGTCTACTACCCCTTACGTTAGTTTGCAAATTTCAGAAAAATAAATGGAATGAGATTTGCGATTTGCAGTCTATGAAGAACAATCGAGTTTTCGCCACATCATGATGACTAAATTGACTGGATACAATTATTTTATGAGTAAGATTTATTTTTTCCCAGTATCTGACTTGCTCCAGTTCCCCCAAACCGTTCCATGTGCGTCACTTCCGACTAACAAGCAAAAGTGGTTTACACTCTTATGAAATAATATTCACCAATTGTTAGAAAGGTCACGTCTTCTATATAATAGTTGACTCCCATTCTTGTTCTGTCACAATAGCTTCTTTGTGAACTAGACCTCGAATCGACAAACACCTAATATTGAAGGTAAACACGGCCTCTGCATACCACGTACAGCCATTGACATTGGCAGCTCATATGGCAACACAGACATATATAGCGACTTTTAGAAAAGATCATCTGGCCTCGTATTATTGTCGTTTTTGTTTTTGCAAAAGTTATTGAATTGACTGTGATAATTGAAAAATAGAGTTTGGTGGGCTCATTGGCACAGACAGGCCACTTCTCTGCGTCATTATGAACAGGAAAACAACTAAACACAAGTTTTCTGTCGGGCTGCAAAGGACTATGTACGGTAATAAAATTCAGCAAACATTCCAGCATGACAACAGCATCGGTCAACGCGAAAACTGAGGACACTACACTCTGATTTAAACTTGATAAAGCCCCAGCTGAAACTTGCTTGGGGTGCCAGTTGAATAATTTCTGTCCGAAATCGAAATGATTAAAAAAAACAAAAAAACAAGGTGATTGTAGTCCTACTACACGCGTAGCTGTAACAATTTTATTGGAAAGGTAGCAGATCTTGCGTTCACTCTAAATAACAGTTACATATTAACCTACACCCATAAAGCAATACAGTCTAAAACTACATGAACATGACAAATGAAGCATTTGGGCTATCGTATAATAAAATCACAACTTCAGGAAGTTTTCTTTCATGTTGAGCACATCGAAATAAAATTGAAGTTACACAAGCATTTTAGATTCCCTTGTATACCTCTTCGTTGTACATGTATACACAAAAATGCATTCATTGGCATGGTAACATCCATTATAATTGCAATGTCGAAAGGTGATCCCAGGTTAGTATATTACGTGGACGTCTTTGTCATATAAAGTAGTAACAACTTAATGCTATATCGTACAAGCATAACAAATACTGAAAATATCCCTTTTTCCCAAAAAAAAAAAAAACACATTTGTAATTTTACCTGTACACCTGCGTGTTGGCTTAATATATTCTACAGCGATTATCGCTTTGATTGTTTAGAAAAATGATAGCGCTATCCCATTACCACTTCCTCTCCTGTGACTTGTGTAGCTTAAGTTCGAATGAACTTTGAGCATGAAATAGTCTGTGCCGGTTATGTTCGTTAAAAAAAAATGGGATGGGCGGACATTAGTGGGTGACCAGTGAAGGTTTTGGCAAATACAATCCTCTGCTCGCGCCCCCTGATCACATTTGATTGGCCAAAACCTACACTGGTCACCAAGTCTCTAACATCCACCAATCTCAATGTCGTAACAGACATAACCGGCACAGACTAATTCATGCTTAAAAATCGAACTGAAGCTATACCAGTTACCAGAGAGAAAGTGTCACTGAATAGAATTGCGTTTTCCTAAGCTTACTTTAAGGTACCGATATATATGGTGTAAATTCAAATGAATATCATTGTAATATAAAAAAAAAACATCTAGAAAGCAAAGAAAGGATGATGTTCATGACAACAGGATATTTACATCAGAAAGGCTATGATTAAGTAGATTTGTAAATTAATTTCCATAAATCTTTACAAAAACATTGAATATAACTGAGTATATGTTGGTACATGTATATATATTTGTACTTCAGCCGTAATATAAAAATAGTATATAAACTGTAAATTACCACAAGTAAGCGTTTGCAATGCAGTATATCTGTGTAAACTTACCTTAATTATACGGTACGTTAATTAGCTCAAAAATTGTACAAATGCCGTTAAAAATGAGTAAAAAGCGCCAATAATGAAATATCTGTGTAAACTCACCTGATAATACAAGTTGTACTTTAATTAAATCCCCAAATCGTACAAAAACCGTATAAAAAGTTTAAACACCAATAGGCTAATCGATACAAAATATATCAAAAGACACGTATCCATAAAACATTAAGACGGCCCCAGCTACATGTGATTCGTGTGTCAAGTACATACAATAGAGCTTTGTTTACGTTCTCCGATTCGTATGCCAAGTAAAGAACATTAAAAAATAAGCCACTTCGTTAGTAAACAAGGAGGCAATGATACGATGTACTATATACAGGACGTTTTAAACAAAAATGAACCTCAAAATATAAAAAATAAATTGAGGTACACAAACAACACATAGTCACGAACAAGAAACGTACAGTATACGTTTGATGGATTTGCATTAATCCCAAAGACACATATCGAATTATTATCAAAAAGCTTACTTGGTTTAAAGATTGTACTGGTACTAAACACCCCGTGGAATTATTCCGTCTAGATTGCTGTCATTTAGAAGAATCAAGAAATAAAGGTGTACATGTATCAGTCAATTGACTCATTTTCTGAAATAATGAGTGCCTAGTGGTATGGTAAATATGTAATATTTTTCTACCACGCACTTGCTGGGGTATCTTGTTGATGAAATTGGCCTGCTTCTGCCAAGGCTTTAGAAGAAATAAAAGTTGCCTGCTACTGCCGAGGCTTGTACTATATTAATAAAAGCTTTGCTCGCAACTGCTGAGGCTTACCAACATAAAAAGAAGACTTCCTGGAAACTGCCGAAGCTTCAAGTAGAAAACTATGTGGACTCGTCCTCTGTGAGAAGCACACGCCACCCAGCCAGTATCGGAGCCCACAGAGTTGAGGATACGAAATGTGCAATATATGTTGCTAAAATCGCTGTAGTTGTTGATAGCTGCAGTAGAGTGGAGTGTGTGTGCGCGCGTGGATAACACCTCGCTCGTATACTGCTGTTACGTAAGAGATCATTTAAATGAAAAGAAAAGGAACAGGTGCGTCTTCTGCACGCAACGAAGTCTTTTATTTGCCACACACCGGTCGCATACTGTGGACCATTTAATACAAAAAGGAGGAATTCACTACAGCGCATGGATGATTTTAAGTGGTATTATTATTATTCGACATGAACACAATGCATGAAAACTATATGATCCCATACCAGCCTTTAAAAACTTGATATTGATTTGTGTTCTTCATGTCACTATGTCGTTATTTACTGGGTTCCAGAAATGGACACGTCAAAGCTGGAAGTTTGGAAGCTGGATGGTGAAGTAGGAGCTGCCGATGTGGAAACCAGCTCAGCATCGTTGGACTTAGCAGGGCGTTTGATTGGCAAACGGCGGCTGAAGCGACTGAAGTACGGTGCGATGGCGGAACGAACCTCCTCACGACGAACGCAGAACATGATGAAGACAACCAGGCCCTTCAAAGAAGACAAGAGAACATTTGCAAGGTTTCTCCAATCATGCCTCAGATAAGACATCTCCAATTTGTAAGTTGTAAACTTCAGATATCACCTATAAGATCAAGAGTCAATAATGAGATCGACACATTTCTGCATTTACCCGAAAGGAGTTGGCCAGACAGAAGGTGAGCTGGAAGGCAAATCCAGCCTTGTCATCGGACGTGGCGCCATCATCGGACGTGGTGGCGCCATGTATGATGACCAGGAACCCAAAACTCCAGGTCAAGCCCATGAGGGTGGAGATTTCCACGGCATTCTGGAGGCGTTTAGAGATCTGCTGGGAGCGAGATGCCTCTCTGACCTTCAGGAGACTGCGCATGACCAAGATGAAGGTGATGATGTTGTGGATGAGGATGAGACCAATGGGAGCAAGGAGGCCGAGGTACAGCACAAGACCAGGTTCAAGGAAGCAGCTGGAATGATAGAACATAATGATCATTAATTTATCTATACCCAATACTCTGCTTTAGGAACACAATCGGATACGATGCCAAATTCAGATTCCGTATTGGTTTAGACAGTGATTGGTTCCAAACTTATCAATTTGGACTAGGCCGAGGGTTTAAACACCTCTATCTATGCATGAACCTCAAAAGCGTCCCCAATACCAAAAGCTAAAGAAAGATTATTTACTTACTAATGCTCGTTGCCATAGTGATGTGACGCTGCGGCTAGTGTGATGGTCAAGACTATCAACGGCGAGCCTAAAAAGAGGGAAAAGACCATTTATGGAGTTGATCTCTTGATAGTAAAATAGTTTTGGATCACTTTAAACAAAGGTTAAGTTGACGCGTATACAGAAACTCACCCCAAGCGATGAGGCAAGCCTTGAGCATGTAACGAGGCGCGTCTTCTGGGAACACCTTCACCGTACTGACGTACATGTTCCTGGCTTCAACGGCCATCCACATCATAGAGGACAGAGTCAAGTAGTGGAGTAAAGCAGCCACATACGCACAACCACCTGTGGTAGCCTTTTAGTACAAAGGTCAAAAAGATCAGCGAGGGTTATTTTCCAGTTTGTCATAGCTCATTTACGCTTATTTAAGCACATGCTGCCTGGGCTTAGCGGGTCATAAAATCACAAAACAACTACTGCTCTACATTATTGAAGAGCAAAGTCGCTACAATTGATCAGATATTGATTTTCGACCGCTACTGAATGAATTATTCTAAACGTCAATGTGGTTTTTTTTTCATGAACTTACCTTGGCGTTGTCCACACCGGCAAGGAACACGATGTACAACATGAAAAGGGAGAAGTAGCTTTCTGGAAGCAAAATTAATATGATACTTGGAAGAGGATTTATATAATCTTTGGAGAAGAATGTACATTGTTACAGACTGATACTGTGTGTAAACATTATTTGCATCAATGGGCTTACACGTACAATCATGTTTTGTGTTTGAGACTACTTTCTCCCCCAACAATGTATGGTTTATAAGACAACAAGGATTACATAGTAATACAACTTGCTACAATTAATGCCAAATGGTCAACGACCTTGCGTGCTTTAGTTTTACCCTAACATAAATAGAGATAAATTAAATGTACTCGTTGGGGCTTAAAACATTAAACCAACGTTGATCTAGCTTACCTGATGGCTAGGTATATAATCAACGTGATAGCCAGAGCTACGATTGATACTGCGCAGCCCACCTGGCTGATGATATCAAGTACTTTCTGAGCAGTAGTGCCATGTGCTTGGCCTTTCACATCCTAGACAAAGCAGATCAAAGTGAAGGGTTTTTAAAAGTTCAATTTCAGTCCAAGAGTGGCTTGGTGGTGATTGCTATTCGTGGCACAAAAAGTGTTTAATCTTTGAAAAAAAGAAACGTGTTCAAATTCCAAAACTTTTGAAAGGTATTTTGAGACAGTGGTCGAGTGTTTAGAAAGATTTGCGAAGATGATACGACAAGTGACGATTCTTGCTTTTTGTGGTACATACCACGAGGATGGCAAAGTTGGTGGCGTGGGAGCAATTACAGGCGACTGTCTCATTGGACAGTTGTGCAAGCACGCAGCCAGCTGTCGACCAATCACCAACTCCGTCTTCAAGTTCAAAGTCCCAGGAGACACATGAGATGTTCTCCAACTTTTCGTCTGTTTTAGCATCAGGTGCCTGTTTTGAAATTGAAACAAAGCAATGTCTTTGGATGCCAACTACTTTACAATATTCGAAAATTAAAGTTTGCATTTAACTTTGACACCTTTTTATTTGTACAAAATTGTGAACACAGTCCGGGAAATTCAACTCCAAACAATTCTCTACTTAGTTCTTATTAACCAACCTTGAATTCAATCACGACTGGTTCTGGAAGATCGACAAGTTCAACATTCTCCACAGTCAGTGAGACGACAGATCCAGCGACCTTACGAGTAGTGTTATCCTCCGCTCGATACTCTTTAATTGAAGCAGACTGGAACAACGTGTCATCAGCGTAGATCAGGAAACTGGCTTGCAGCTGGGCAGAGTTGTTATCTACATTCACATTGACATAAGATGATCAGTTAAAGCGTTTGAGAGCACATGGGAAGAGTGATCAACTAATGCACTGTTCACGATCGAGTACAGCCCAAGTTCCCATCATAATTGAAACTTTATCTTGGAAACAAGTATATCCCTATAGATGAAACACCCAGCCAAGCAACGATTTGTATACAATCAGTTTCATAATCCCTCCACCTGCCGCCAAACTTTTCATTACCACTCTAGTTCAAGAGATGTTTTATTTCGCTTCAGAAAAGCAATAAAGTGTTTTGTCTAAAGCTGAAGTTACTTACTGTCAGCTGACTGAATCAAGTGGCGAATGCTTCCTGGTAACTGCACCGATGCCAGCACGTCGATCCCCTTAGGGATCTCATTGGAACCCATAATGGTCTGCACCTCAGTACCAACGAGCGAGCCCTCTTGTGGTGACCCTTGTCCAGGCTGTCGTACTGATACAAAGCTGAGTCCATTTCGAGCCTGCATTGGATCCAAACTGACCGCCTCGACGTGGATGGTGTCCTGACGTATACTGAGCTCACCTTCTTGTCTCAGAGTCAAGGAGACCTGACTCTCTACTGACTGGATGATATCTGAGGAGCTTTCAGCACTGATATCGGGAGTCTGGGAGTCAGGAGTTTCTGCAACACTCATGATGACATTGCTTACGGTCTCCAACACCAGCTCAGTAACCTACACAAGGAAGTGAAGAGAGTCCAAACGAGCGTATTAAAATCGGATATTTTGCTATCTTCGGTACTATCTCAGAACTAGTTTTAGCTGCCTATATGGCGGTGTGCTCTCTAAGTGTATCCCTTTCCTTTGCCTTGCTTCACATTAATAATGTATGATCTGACCTCTAATTTATATGAGGAATGTATATAAGGAATATGACAGTCGGGAGTTTACCAAGCGCTCATGCATCGTGTAGCACCAATTCAACTTCACTTAGCATCTTAATATCGAAATCAGAGTTAGTCAGCACAAGCTCCTGGGCACCAGAAACCCAGAACCATCAATCATAATGGGCAACAGAAGCTCCTGGGCACCAGAAGCCCAGAACTATTAATTAATGTGAAGTGAGTGCGCGTTTACTCCCAAGTGCCCAATTTATTCTGTCCACCCCACCATCAGGTTAAGCCGAATTGGACACATATGGCTAACAGTCCCCAACACCAATTCAGTTAGGGGAGATTGCAGATTTAAACAGGTGGTAACTCAAGGTTTACCTCGGGGTTTTACGAGGTTTAACAGGGTTTTGTGGGATACCTCAGGGTAAAACCTCGAGTTACCCCTTGTTTAATTTTGCATTCTTCTCTTAGTTACCTAAAGAAAGAAAACAGTAAAGCCGAATGCCTAGCATGTGGGGTTGTCGTTAATGGTAGCCCGTTTCCCTTCATCTTGTCCAACACCTAATCAAAATAATTTGCAATTGATATCTGCATGCACCTACCTCTGTGTCACCAGATCCCGCCTCGACAATGTTCAACAAAATGTTGGACACGACCTCCACACCTTCGGCACCCTCAGATGACGTCTGATTGGCCAGAAACTCGGCCACTTCAACCACGTTTCCTGTACTAACCTCAACCTACAAACCAAACAGAGTATTTACTGTCACTTGATTTCCAAGATAACCTGCTTCTCAATGACATAAACTGAGAAGCTAAATATATTGAGATACCTTTGATTGTTAAATATACAGTGTATAGTTTACCTCTTCAACGTCTTCGAGGGTAACCTCGTTCCTATTTTCACCACAGCTGCGAGGCTCGTGCTCCTCCCATTGGAAGTACACAGGAGGCTCTACAACTGAACACTTCCTCACCGCTCGAGGTTGACCGGCTGTTGAGGGAAATCATTTGTAGAAAATATCATCGAGGAAGTAATGAGGATTTAAATGCCAATGACTATTACTGAATAGATAATTGGAATCGAAATGAAAAGGCAATTAAGTGTTCTTACCATTCATGGTCTGAAGAGGGCATCTCTCCAATGACTTTGCAGTTGATCCTGCTGACGTCACAGGCCACGTGAGACCTTCGAATCTTTCAGTTTCACACTGACCTGGAAACATGGAAGAATAAACTCGGCACGTGATTATGTTAAAGCACCACTGACATGGGCAGTACTAATTGTTACTTTCATTTACCAAAAATGTTGTCAATTACAAGCAAACTAGTGCCGAAATCAATGCCTTCGATTCGTTTTCCTATCTAGTTTTGTAAACTTTGGTATACATTTCCCAAACAAAAATACTTACCTACAACCGTCACAAAGAAGAAACATTCCAGAACCACGCCATACTTTGCAAACCACTGTTGATAAGTAACTGTGTGATGAGTTCCTATCAGAAATGAAGCACCGGGGATGGCGGTAGAGGTAAAGTTGGTGGGTCCGTCCAATCCGGTCAGATCTGGTTCTATCCAGTTCACGATGGTTCTGTCTAAACCAGGACTGGCCAAGGCTGTCACATTTGCTGGGCAGACAATATCCACGACTTCAAAGTAAAACGAAAATGAGTATAAATTTTTAATGAGTTATCATTGTAGTGTCCTTCCAAACACTCCATTAGTTCACACGCAAACAAAAACACAATATATTTGTTTTACATAGTTACCTAGCGTGGACATTCCTTTGTTATCATGTTAAGAAAACCCAGTGAAAAAAAAATCATTTTACTCAAACTGTGGAAACTCTTTGAACCCAAATTTTTTCTATGATTTCCTTGAATGATTCTCTTCCTTTTGCCACCGATAAACCTAACTCAAAAATCCCTCTAAACCTGTTTTCCAGAGAGGGGGAAACTTTGTGTGGACGTGGGCAAGTCCACACAACGTCGCTGCTACCTGGTTTATGTGGACATGTGTCATTCGGAAGTCCACACAGTGAATGTCATGCTTGTTCAAATGGTTGTGAAAACAAAAAAATTATGTTAAGATCTGCTTAGGTCTGAATCTCGCCTCCTGAATTCAAAAGTCACAACGTTTGCGCGCAACCAGACTATTGTAAAATGGCAATAGACCACGAATGGTAATTTCGGAGTTGATAAGCTTCGATTTTTGCTGAAATCGAAAGTGTTTATGGTAAATACCAATAAAGAGAGGGGCATACTGTTGAGCATTTAAAACCTGCAGTTCAAAATGCTTGAAAGTTGCCTTCATGGAGACGCTGGCAATTCTTCCTCCTTTTTGTAAGACAAGAGGCAGATTTTTATACGAAGCCCCCATAAGAAGATGGTTTCAGCCCCCTCCACCCCCACCCGGCCCACCCCACTTCTTGATTTTACAGAGGCCGGATGACAGTTGGAAAAAAATGCCCACCTTTTCAGCACGGACGAGCTAGCGAGTGCCCTTTTCACGTCTATCCCACAAATAAAAATGACATGCTACGCCACTGAATCTAGGAACGTTGTTCATTTGACCAAGTTCTTCCGCGTCCGGGGCCGCTTTGTCGCAGATCGAAGGATCGGTGTTGAGGGTCATTCCGGCACGCCGAGCTAGCGGCTGCACACGATGACGTGGAGCCTTGGCCGATAACTTCTTGATGATGTGACCGGCGAAGCACGGAGAGGTCAAGCGGCCTCGGCAGGTCTGGTGGATCAAAAATCACGGTCTGTGTGATCGTCCGAAGCGGGTAACCGGCACAGGGGAGGGCCAAGAGATCACAGTAAAGAGAGATCCACTTATTTCCGCTCAACTGCCCCGCCATTGCTACTCAGTTATCATCATCATCATCATCATCATCATCATCATCATCATCATCATCATCATCATCATCATCATCATAATCATCCCCCCATACGTTACGCGTCGTCATCATGAAGATCTCATGGCTGCTGTATGCCCAACTCCCAGGGAGTGCCGACATATCGTACGCCCATCACTCCCTCTGACTGTATATATCACTCCCTCTGACTGTACAGAGCAGTCGAGCCACACATGGGAGCCAGGGGATTAAGTTTCAAGAACCTATGTATATAGAGTTAAGGTTAGCTATCGTGATTTAAAGGATGTGATTGGTTGAGGGCAATGATTAGTGTAAGGTTACAAAAACAAATGCGACATTGTGAGTTGTCGAGGTACGGAGGCATATTCTGGACGCCGAAGCTTTTATTTATAGAGATGCTTTAAATAATAACTACATGCAATTAAAGAAATACTTAGTGAAATGATGAGACTTACACAAATCACACCCGCAACAAATATACAGAATGACCAAATTGACGGATGAGATAAACAAACTGATTACATGGACAAACTGATTACAAGGACAATACATTATCTTACACACGTAACCTGATCAGACCGACAAAGGTATGAGAGAGACAGAGAAACAAATATTTACATCGGTACAATCCTTCAGACTCGGTCCGTTGGAAAAAGGAAATTGCTTCAATTTAGTATAATTTTTGTTAAATTCAACCAAAACCTGTGGTCATACAAGATCAAATTAAATGTGATTTTGTATGACCACAAATTTTGGTTGAATTTAACAGAAATTATAACCCAAGCAATTGGGTAATAGCATACCACAATTTTGGTTAGTTGCAGTTTTCACCCTTGCTTGGGTGAAATTAACCCAGGCAATCTTTCAGTGATACACGTACTTTAGAAAGACTATTCTACGGCAAATTCTCCATGATTCTTCAACGGAGAATATTTCTATTTCTATCATTATTGATCTTTTAATGTCTAACCATATTAAATAGAATTCTTCGTTATTCAATTAAATTCTTACTTAATTAATCTTTTCGTTATTTGATGTTTTCGCAACCAAATGAGTTATGCTTTCTCGTTAGCTCCTGCCGGTCTCCTGATAGATTATCATAAATATGAAGATGGTTGATAATTCACTTCACCATAGCTATAGACATAGCATTACAGTCTTCGAATAAAAAACACTCTTGCATTTCAATAAATAAAAAGTAAAAAACCTCATTACATAAAAACCTTAAAAATATGATAAATATATTGTTGATTAAATAATCAGTGAAGATTGTTATAAACACAAGTTCTACAACTGTCACCAACACGGGGCCTATTATATACTTCAATATTTCAAATTATAACTTGAATACCAAGATACAAATAATATTACAATTTACAAACTGAGTAATAGACTTAAGTAAAAAATTATACAGGCCCCACCACCAGCTGCCAAAAATTGTAGTGAAAACTTAAAGTTAGATATTTATTGTAACTCATAAAGTGTAAAAAAATGAATTTCAATTTAAAACAAATACGCATAGTTTGCGTGTATATATAAGCTGATATACATGTAACTCTTCCACAAAATAATAATATACAAACATAGAGTCACAATAAGTTTCTTATACATTGTAATGAAAAAAACCCACTATAAGTATGCAAAAAATATGCATAATAAGTGGGTTCATTTAAGCCCTGGCTGGAGCAGACTCAACGCTATGCGTCCCTCCATTCAGTTGTCATCCAGCTCGGGGCGAATCGTCAAATACATGTAGTTGTCAGCTTTTGGCAGCAGTCGCATGTACGTCTACAACGAGAGAATAATTCCACCATGAAGCCACCATTCCATCATTTTGTGACAAAATATTACCATCAAGTACGTGGTCTATGAAAAGTACCAATCAAAGACGTCCACACCCATCATCACAATTTAGGAAATAAAAATGTAAAACAGAGAAGGCTCAACTTCAGCATTGAAAAGATTAGTATTTAAAAGATGTTATAAAATGACTCAATGCTATCGGGAAGACGCTGCTTTAAGACAAAGGGAACGTAAATATTACGTTAACGAAAAGGGCATGCTTTGCCTTAGAGTTAGAGTTGAAACTCTTCATACACTTTACGTAGTATAGCATATTGAATTGCAATGTTATAACACCCACCATTTCCTGTCCTCCTGCCGATGGAGTCTTTGCTGGTTGTCTTCTACTTTTTCGACGACGCAGAAAATAAATGCATATGACTGCACCCACGACAATCACGACGATTACGACGACGACTATGACAGCGATCAGAGCTGAACTCGACAAGCTTTGGTTTGGAGGATTCGTCACTGATAAAAAGAAAAAAACAAGAACAAAACGAGAATATAACTATTCAAGGTGTTGATTTTTTGAAAAAAAGGTCTTGTGAACATTAAACAATGGAGCTGCTGAGGCACATGAACGGAGCAATTGAATGAGTGAAAATCGTGCAAATACAGCATGTTTAAGCTATACAGGCTCAAGCACCATAACAAAGGATAAACCACACACAAATATGTTATTGAAAAAATCGATCAAGTTCTTAAAACACCTGACTCTTTCATCAACAAAAGTAAAAGTGAAACATACCAACAATGTACATGTCACATGACGCCATATTGTAAGAGTCATCAAAGGTGGTGTAATGCAACAAATGCGGCGACCCATGTAGGCTCAAAATGACTTTATCGTTGGCTTCATAATTGTGATGTTGCCCAGAACCATCTAAATTGATGATTATCGTGACGTCTCCCGAGTTGTCAGAAACAGAAGCAGCCGCGGGCAGTGAGACTGTAGCAACATTCTGGTGGGAATCAGTCTCCACCGTCAGACTCGCTGGACACGTAATGACAGGAGGCTCAGTATCTGTTGAATACAAACATATAGAATAATAATCGTTCCACAAATTCAGTGCGTTCAAATATCCGTCCCATTGGTCTCTCCATCACAATCTCCCTTTTTAAACGTTGCTCAGTTGTGCACGGAGTCATGTACTAAGGGCAATTAAGTTCTCGCAAAAACTATTGTTGACTATTGGTTAACCATAGTTCGCCTAAAGTAGCCCGAGCTCTTACCATGGGCGTCGCGAGGGGGAGGGGGGAAAGGGGGGCACTCCCCCCTCCACCCCTGAAAAACGACCCAAAAAAAAGGGAAAAGAAAAAAAAAAGGAAAAATAGGTGCAAAGCCATATATTGCTATTAATTTGATGGGGCGGGGGTAGGGCAAATATAATGCTCCCCTGCTCATGCTCAGAAAAATGATAAATTGAGAATATAATGAACAAGTTATAAAGAAAAAAATCCTGGCGACGCCCATGGCTCTTGCTAGTCGACGATGGCTGGACTACGCTAGTCGACTTTTTGTAACCAGGCTACTTGGGCTGGTTGCATCGCTGGAAACCAATAGCCGCACGCATTCAGCACGTGAAGCAGGAAGCCAGGACCCACAATTTGTGCAATGACATTTAACACAGCGTTGGACTAGAGGCATTCGCACGTTGCTATTAGTGCGCAGGCGTAAGTTACGTCAAAAATCCACCACTTGTCGACTTATGGTCCTTGCCCGAACTTGCTCTTTCACTTGACCACGCATTTAAATAAGGGAATAAATGTGTGCTCTGGAGGTTTTTATCACTCTGTTTAAGACCACTTAGGGTCTGGGTGCTGATAATTACCCGAGCGGGAGGCGAGGTTTAATTATCAGCACCCAGACTCTAAGTGGTCTTAAACAGAGTGATAAATACCGACGGAGCACATATTTATTCCCATTCATAAATACCTTTTCGGTAAGAAAGAATCGGGATGTTTTGAACGAATTATAATTCGTTCAAAACATCCCGATTTTGTTCAACAAATTCACTTTATGCTTTTTGAAACATCCCTCTTGCAAAATAATGGAGTGTTCAGCTGGCGAGTAAGATGTAAACAACCCTTTTATGGAGATTGACGCGCGCGTATCATGTTCTGCGCGATGTCGCGCAGAACGCACCTGGCGCGTTGCGTTTTGAATTTAGAACTATAAAATTCTGACTCCCTGGTGGTGTTGCGCATGCCCACGTGAGGATTGTGAACGTTCAAACAATGAAACAATAAGAGGCACTGGATTTTTAGGAGTCCACATTTTATTGTGACACTGGAAAAGTGTTTAAGACCAGCTAGCCATGTCTTTATCATCCGTTTAAGACCGGCCACGTGACGGGCTCTCGACCAATAGGAATAGCTAAACTGTCTGAGGTATTTATGAATGTGTATTACATCTATCTTCGGCAACATATATACCTAATGGAGGAAAGGTAGCATCCTCGTCAGTGTTGCAAGTCACTCCTGCATCGTGATGGTGTCCACATCCGTGCGTAAACCATCCACTGTGCTCGCATTGCTCAATGCTTTCTTCGGTTCCTTTACAGGCAACGTTGTCGAGGAGAATATGTCCTAATCCTTCACCAAAATGAGCACTCCACCAAGCCCGGGATGCAGAAGGGTAGCCGAGCTGTCGGCAGATGACGTTGGCATCTCTGATAGTCCAGCCGAACTGGCAGATTGTACCCCAGAAGCATTTGTAGTACACTTCTACTCTTCCTTCATTAGGAGTGCTGCCATTCACCAGACGGACGGAAACTGCAAGGAATGGAGAAAAAGTTGTCGAAATCGATTTTCTTGCTGGACAACAATAAAAACAGACACACCAAAGGAAACACAAGTGACCCACGAATTAGCTGTAAACATCCGCTTTAGATTGTTTTGCTTCTTACAATAAAATAATCAGATTATCAGCTCTGCTCTGAGCTTTAAACTTCTCACGAATTAGTGACCCACGAATTAGCTGTAAACATCCGCTTTAGATTGTTTTGCTTCTTACAATAAAATAATCAGATTATCAGCTCTGCTCTGAACTTTAAACTTCTCTGCCAACGAATTTACGATCCCAACTTCATTCAGGTCAGCGAAAGTTCAAAGGCATGAAGTGGTCAAGACCTCCTTGAATTATTTCACAATCATCTTACTTTGTTGGGAGGTTGCATTGATATGGTGATCTCCACAGGTAACCCCAGCATCGTCACCGTGACTACAGGCATTAGGAAACCATCCACTGTGGTCACATTGGTCAATGCTTGACTCGTCGCCAATACAAGCAATGTTGCTAAGGACAACCGGTCCTGATCCTTCACCGAAGTGCGCACCACGCCAGGCCTGTGATGCAGGAGGGAGGCCAAGCTGTCGACAGACGACGTTGGCATCATCAATGCTCCAGCCATCATCGCAGATTGTACCCCATTGGTCTTGGTAGTACACTTCCACTCTACCCTCATAAGGGCTGCTCCCATCACCAAGACGCACCAAGACTTTAAGAGAAACAAGTCAGCTGTGTTAAAAATCACATCTCACCCTATTTAAAATAACGACCTATATGTATTATCTGACTTATATAGGATGTTACACTTTGACATCGGTTTTCAACCGCTGCCGAATCATAAAACGGTAAACTTTAATTTGAAAATTAATGATGTCAATACCTATTTTAAATAAGAAATCTTCCAATTACTTATATAAAATTAATATACAGTACGGAAGAGAACGGAAAAATCTTACCAGACGAAGAAGCTAATACGTTGCACGTCACTCCAACATCATAACTGTGACTTGAACAGCTATGACTAAACCAGCCACTATGATTACACTGATCAATGGTGGATTCTTCCCCCTCACATTCAACACGGTCCAGCAAAAGTGGTCCTGATCCTTGACCAAAGTGAGCCCTAAGCCAGGCCTGGGATGCAGAAGGGTAGCCTAGCTGTCGACAGATGACGTTGGCGTCTTCTATGTCCCAGCTATAACTACAAATAGTTCCCCACTGACAATTGTAGTAAACCTCCACTCTACCCTCGTGTGGCGTGCTCCCGTCGGCTAGTCGGACCATTACTATGTAGTCGACATTGCAAGATAAAAATTGTTAATATATTATCAAACGGACTAGTGAGAAAATGTACTATGAAGTGAATCTAACTAATTTGTTTCTGCTATGACAGCCGATATTTTAAGTAGCAATTTCATGACCCATCCAACAAAAAGCAGAAAATTACAAAACCAACAAAAGGAACAATAAAGTTTGATTTTACAAACTCACCCGGTGGAGGAGTTGTAGTACTGCACGTTACTCCCACGTTATCATAATAATTATAGTAACCATCGGTATCATCGAAAATGCTCCTGTAATCACACTGGTCAATTCTTGCTTCGTTTCCAATGCATTCAACGTCTGCTAAGAGAACGATCAGGCCTGACTGCCGACTGTCGTGTCGCCATGCCTGGGATGCCGACGGGTAACCCAGCTGGTGACAGATAACGTTGGCCTCTCTGATGCTCCACTGACTGCTTGTGATTGATCCCCACTGACATCCATCATAAACTTCAACCAATCCTTCACGAGGAGTGCTGCCATCCACTAAACGAACCGAAACTGGAGAAAACAATCAACATCAATTTGCTGTTTTAATTTACATTACAGATATGAGTAATTCTGGGTTGAATTCACGTAGAAACGCATAATAGAACGGATATTTTACCCAGAAACAAGCCTATCTAAAATATATTTTAAAGGCACTAAGAAACGTCGGTAATATCCCCGGAAACAACCTACCCATGAAATGAGAAAAACCTTGCTCAAAGTGAAGCTAGGACGATATGATTACTCATCCAATCGTACCTTGACGTCACATACACTTAGAGGTGGATCCAGGAATTTTGCAGGGGGCGGTATTGTGGGGGTGGGGGGGGGGTCGTACCATACTTTCAATGGCGGCGCTGTTCAAATCTTACGATTATTAACATTATATTACAGAATAGTGTACAAATACCCCCTGCAAAGGCGGAAATTATTACCAATATAATTTGTTTTAGTGTCAGAGGGGGGTGGGGGTGGCTCGCATTATTTTTAATGAATTTCTATGAAAAAAAAATAATTTTTGACAAAGCTGGGTTTCTTTAACAACAATACCCCCACACACTCCCACCCCACCCCTCCCCCACCCTTCCCTGGATCCGCACCTGACACTAACCGGCTGAATGAGAATCATATCCCGTGCGATATGATTTAGGGATTATCAATGTGAGTGTGCAATTTGAAACATAATTACTTTATATTGGAATTGCTGGATTTCTCGGTTTGCTGAAATTGAATGGTAGGCCTATCCACTGAGTTAAACTTAAACAGTTTGTTTACCAATTTGGCGCTCCAGATACGAAAAACAATTCACAAAATGCAAGTGATCCAATAGCTTTAGGGGAATTGGCATACAACGTGTCAATGCTTGAGAATGTACTCACGCTGTGAGAAGGCTGTGATATTACGTGATTCCCCACAAGTGACTCCCACATGATCGACATGATCGCAGTTATGACTGAACCATTCACTGTGTGTGCACTGGTCAATGCTTGACTCGTCGCCAATACAAGCAACATTGCTCAGGAGAATCGGTCCTGATCCTTGGACAAAGTGAGCACCACGCCAGGCCTGTGATGCAGGAGGGAGGCCAAGCTGTCGACAGACCACGTTGGCATCATCAATGCTCCAGTCATCATCACAGACTGTACCCCATTGGTCTTGGTAGTACACTTCCACTGTACCCTCATACGGGTTGCCACCATTAGCAAGACGCACCAAGACTATAAGAGTAAAGACAAGTATAAGTAGTCCGACTTTATCTTTTTTTCAGATAATACATTGTCATTTGAGGTAATCACCGAAACGCTTGCTCAAGTGAACTAAAACGTGCCGATACTTATGACATTATATACCAATAATGACCACGTCAAACAAAATCTTGCATGGGCAAGACTCCTCATCAACCAGTTGTGGCAACCAAACACGTTCGACTATTCCTTCCTCAAAGGTCTTATGTATGTGTTTTATGGATCAACTCACCAGGCACGGGTAGCGTGACATTACACACTACACCAGCATCAAAGTCATGACCAAAGTAGTTGTCGAAGTAGGCGTCATTGAATGCATACCATCCGTTGTGGTCACATTTGTCGATACTCGACTCGTGTCCATCACACTCAACGTTGTGCAAGAGAATCGGTCCTGATCCTCGACCAAAATGTGCACGATCCAAGGCCTGCATTGCAGAAGGGTAGCCGAGCTGTCGACAAATAACGTTGGCATCTTCGATGGTCCAGTCATCATCACTGAGTGTACCCCAGTAGCACTGATAGTAGAGCTCCACTCTTCCTTCATTAGGGGTGCTGCCATCGGCAAGGCGTACCAAAACTGTAAACGATTAAAACAAATGTCAAAGTTTGGAGTTAGAAAAAGTAACTACAAATTGGACATGAATTGTGATTCCGAATTGAAGTTTTAAGGATGTCCTTTTCGCGTTCGGCGTTGGAAATAAACATCCCTCTCTTCGCTTAGTCCTGAGATCCCAAAGGGCATACCATCACATCCACTTAAACTACTGTTGGCCTGATCGACTTAAACTTGGTTCTGATTCAGTACAGTTTATAAAAGACCAAAACATGAGAAGTATGAATTAACAAACACTCAAGAGCAGTGTTTGAAGAATATGTCTCATCAACCTACCTGACGGAATGGTAAGATCACACGTCACTCCGACATCATAGTCATGTCTACAGTATTGATTATTCCAGCCTCGATGATCACACTGATCAATGCTTGATTCATGTCCATCACATGCAACTTCCGTAAGGAAAACCGGCCCTGACCCTCGACCAAAATGAGCATACTGCCAGGCCTGGGATGCAGAAGGGTAGCCGAGCTGTCGACAGACGACGTTGGCCTCTTCTATTCTCCAGTTGCTACCACAGACACTCCCCCACTGTCCTCTGTAGTACACCTCAACTGTACCCTCATTGGGTGAGTCCCCATTAATCAGACGTACAGATACTGTACGTGATTTAAAAAAAGAAATGATATAGCTGCGTTTTTTGGTGGTTAAAATAATTACGGGGAATGGTACCTTTTTTAGGGGGGGGGGGTCATTCGTATCGGGTTGTGCACAAAATGCTTGCAATTACCCCGAACCCCAATTTCTCTTATCCCACCCCCACGAATTCTGGTATAATACGTTTTGGACCATGAGCAATCGATCTAGCCAATTTGCCTCTAAATATGAGTTTCTGACATTAGGGGGAACTTGTAGTGTCTCCTTAATGTCCTGTGTCTCCCTAAGGTATGACTTATGACGACAAATTTCTTCTTAAGGTACAATGACAGGAATTTTTTGTTTTAGAAAATGACATAGTTTTGAACTCAAAGTAAACAAGGAAGACAAACATTATGGAAAAAAAGACATTCAGTTCATCGTAACTTCACATAATGGGTTTCGGATTTTGACTGGCGCCAAGAACCAAAATGCTAAAACTGTACACCTTTAGCCGAAAGTAACGAGGTTATATGTTACAGCAACAAAACTGCACTGCAAAGATAGAGGCCCGATTCTCTACTCATTCAAAAACATTAAAAAACAGATAAACATTTAAGTCAGGTAAGCCTACTGATATTCGTTCATTGATTAAATATACTTAAGTCTGAATGAAACTAACCTGGTGGAGGTAATGCCAAGTCACAGGTCACACCAGCGTCGCCATAATGATTGCAGTTAACATACCACCCACTGTGGTGACACTGGTCGATGCTTGATTCATTGCCTTGACACGCAACATTATCCAAGAGAATTGGTCCTGATCCTCGGCCAAAGTAAGCATTCAGCCAGGCCTGGGATGCAGAAGGGTAGCCGAGCTGTCGACAGACGACGTTGGCGTCTCTGATGCCCCAGTCATTCTGGCAGATTGTACCCCAGTGGCATTTGTAGTAGACTTCCACTCGACCTTCATTAGGTGCATCCCCATTCACGAGCCGTACTGAAACTAGAAAATGGTTACGATCAATTTAGACAACTGTATTTACATCTTGTCATTTGTCAATGAGATGCATTGCCTCTTAAAATCAATGACTATTCACAAGATGGAATTTGCGTCGGGGTGATGTAAATTCAATATTAGTTATTGACCTTTATCGATGCTGAACACCGTATACTCAGTGTGTAACCTCCCGCATGAAAGTTAGAGCAAATCACTAGGGTGGACTCAAACCCACGACCTCCTGTTTTCTAGTGCAGACATCTTACCACTCGTCCATCAAAGCTTGCCGGGATCGGCTGACTAGTTCGAATCTGATGTAGCAGCGGGTACTGCAATGAAACTATTTATAAGATGAAATTTGCGTGAGGGAGATTCGAACCAGCCAACCGATACCGGCGAACTAGGTGGTCGAGTGGTAAGACGTCTGCACTAGAGAGCAGGAGGTTGTGGGTTCCAGTCCTATCCAAATGATTTTTTCTCTAATAACTTTCACTACGGAGGTTACTCACTGAGTATACAGTGCTTATACGTCGGCAACGGGAAAAACTAATATTGAATTCTTATATGACAATAACTTTGATAGAATTGACAAACCTGTTGATGGGTTTAAGAAATCACAAGTCACACCAACATCCTGGCCATGGCCACAGTTATTGTTCAACCATCCGCTATAATCACACTGGTCGATGCTCGATTCTCTGCCATTGCAAGCAACACCATCCAAGAGAATGAATCCCGACCCTTCTCCAAAATATGCATCCCTTTGGATCATTGACGCAGAAGGATAGCCCAGCTGTCGACAGATGACGTTTGCTTCTTCGATGCCCCATCCGCTACTACAGACCGTACCCCACTGGTTTTGGTAGTACACTTCCACTCTGCCCTCATAAGGGGTGGTTCCGTTGGCAAGACGTACTGAAACTGAAGAAGAGAAAGATGCTCTTAACAACTGAAACCATCCTTCCCCGAAATGTCATCTTCTTTAGCTGTTTCTATAATACAAAATAATGCCGCTTTTTGTTTAAAATGGCGACACTTTGTGACACTCTCTTCCCTTTGCAAAGTTTTGAGGTAAACACTCACCTGAAGTGGTAACGCCACTACAGGTCACTCCGACGTCGTGCCTATGATAACAACCATTATAATAATCAAACCATCCTCTGTGATCACACTTCTCGATGCGTGATTCAGTTCCATCACATACAACATTGGCAAGTAGAATAGGCCCTGATCCCTGGCCAAAGTGAGCATTCCTCCAGACCTGGGAGGCAGAAGGGAAGCCGAGCTGTCGACAGATGACATGAGCATTTTCAATGGTCCAGACATTTGAAGAATCACATATTGTACCCCAGTTGCAATCGTAGTACAGCTCCACTCTTCCCTCATTCGGGGTGTTACCATCAACAAGGCGTACTGGAACTGGTAAAGTAGAAAACAATTGAAATAGTTATGTAAGGATAATTTATTTGAACAGACACTAATACTATTTACACTTCCGTTAACTTACCTGGGGAGGGAACTGTAACATCGCAAGTCACTCCAACATCCGAAGAGTGGGAACAACTATGAGTGAACCATCCACTGTGGCCACACTGGTCAATGCTGGATTCATGCCCAGCACAATTGACATTGTCCAGCAAAATCGGCCCTGTTCCTGGACCAAAGTGTGCGTAGTTCCAGGCCTGGGATGCAGAAGGGTAGCCAAGCTGTCGACAGATGACGTTGGCGTCTCTAATACTCCAACCATGATGGCAGATTGTACCCCAGTTGCATCGGTAGTACACTTCTACTCTTCCCTCGTTGGGTTCTTTGCCATCCCTTAGACGCAATGCAACTAAGATATTAAAATAGTAAGCTTGAAATTACAAATCTAAGAATATCAATGTTTTTGCTATAGTACCATATTAGCAAATGAATAAAAGTAACATAACATTACCTGGTGAAGAGACAGTGACGTTTAGAGATTCTCCACAAGTCACTCCGGCATCTTCCGCGTGACTACAGCTATGACTAAACCATCCACTGTGTTCACATTGGTTTATGTTTGATTCGGTGCCATTGCAAGCAACATCACTCAGGAGAATCGGTCCTGATCCTTGGCCAAAGTGAGCACTCTGCCAGGCCCGTGATGCAGGAGGGTAGCCGAGTTGTCGGCAGATGACGCTGGCCTCTTCAATGCTCCAGCCATCGTCACAGACTGTGCCCCACTGACCATCGTGGTGTATTTCTACTCGTCCTTCAAATGGTGTGTTGCCATTTGTGAGACGAACCGAGGCTGAAAAAGATTTGATGTAATATGGCTTATATTTGTGGGATTCAAAGAATTTTGAAACAACCTACCGATGAAGCATTTATGGAAACGTGCATCAATTGGCTACTCGGTAACAGAGGATCGACTCACCTGGATTGGCAAATGTTACGTTACATGTTACTCCGACATCAGAGTTATGAGACCTACAGCCGTGATTATACCATCCGCTATGATCACATTGCTCAATGCTTGATTCACCGCCGTGGCATACAACACTAATAAGAAGAACTGGTCCTGACCCTTGTCCAAAGTGAGCATTCTGCCAGGCGTCAGTTGCAGACGTGTAGCCAAGCTGACGACAGACGACATTAGCCTCATCAATGCCCCAGTTACCACCACAGATAGTACCCCAGTTACAGCGGTAGAATATCTCTACTCTCCCCTCATGCGGCGCGTTCCCACCAGCCAGACGGACTACCGAAGCAAAGAATCACAATGTGTAGGATATTAGATGTGTTTATGGTCAACTGATCTAGCTATGATCTAAATGTACAATTAATACAAGAACTTTGACTGGTTCAATAAGCCGATTTGTACTTTGGATTGGTATAACCACTCACAGTGAGGGCTCGTAGCCGAGCGGTTAGAGCGTGGAGCTACGGAGCGGACGGTTGGCGGTTCGATTCCCATTCGGACGAAAACTGGAAAACTCTCTCTGATGACCCAACAGTGAAATGGGTACCTGATTCGTTCATGGAAGGTAAGACGGCGAGAGGATAGTACTGGGCCCCGCCACTCATATGCCGCACCCAAGACACAGTGGACCTCTAACATCCTACGGCCAGTAATGGCTACACCTTTTTTTTTAACCACTCACAGTGTTCATTTTTACCGTACAAACTTACTTTGCTTAAAGGGTTCATGAGGTGAATTTGTCTTAGGGAAATATTTTGTGCAACTTTCTTACTGCTTACTGCTTACTGCTTACTGCTTACTGGTCCAGTAACCCGCCGGGGTCATAGGGGCGCTGCACGGATGAGCGTTGGATCAACTGGCTCCACCTCTGACGGTCGTGAGCAAGGGCCTGTGTTGTGGCAGAGCAACTTTCTACTCCTCTTAAAATGTATGCAAACTTACTTGACATCCCTGTTTGGTTAATTTTATTAAAAAGTGCACTTCTTTAAACATTTTAATTTTAGGCTATCAAGCTAACTCTCAAGTGCGCGTGGGCGCGGAAAGCACATGCAGCACTGCAGTACCGTTTGTATGACATGTGTGAGTTCTTGTTAGTGATGTATGGCTGTATATCTAAGTAATTACCTGGAAAGGCTGTAGTGTCGGATTCACAAGTTACCCCGACGTCAAAATTATGATTGCAATCATAATTGAACCATCCTGTGTGATCACATTGATCGATACTCGTTTCTTGTCCATCACACTGCACATTGGCCAAGAAAATAGGTCCGGTTCCTCGACCAAAATGTGCACTATGCCAGGCAACGGATGCAAAAGGGTAGCCGAGCTGTCGGCAGATGACATTGGCTTCTCTGGTACTCCAGCCGTAATGACAAATCGTCCCCCACTGGTCTTGGTAGAAGATTTCCACTCTGCCTTCATTGGGTGTGTTCCCATTCACCAAACGCACAGGAAATGCTGATAATATAAATACAATACATGTTAAATAGACATTACATGCATGGACGTAAAATAGGGGGGGGGGGTAGACATGGGCGTCGCGGGGGGAGGGGGCAAGGGGGCGCTTGCCCCCGCCCCCCCCCGACATGTAAACAACAAAAAAGAGGGGGAGGTAAAAGAAAGAAAGAAAAAAAGAGGCACGAAATCATATTGTTGTTATTTGAATGGGTTGGGGTGGGCAAATGTCCTTGCCCACCCTCGAAAAACTGATAAATCGGGAAAATACTGTAAAATAACGGGATTTGGGGGGGGGGATGTGCTTTGCCCCCTCTAGAGAAAAATCCTGGCGACACCCATCATCGGGGGGACATGGGGGTGGGGGAGATGAGGAGGATATTATTCTCCCCCACCCCCACTTTTTGACCAAACGGGATGGGCCACTGGACCATAACCTCCCTCCCGCCCCCATTTTTGTGGTGACGTAAAAAAAAGTCCATTGTGAGGTAATTTCGTAACTTTCAAACTTCCCCCAGCCCTTTCGAATTTCCACGGCCAGGCAATAGTCATCCCCCATTTCCCATGCACTCACCAACACGGATTTACGCCACTCAGTTTGAGTCATAACGAAACCAAAAATTTTAGATAAAGTCTTAATTGTCATATCTGGTGGATCCCTTGACGGATTTGCCAATTTTATACATAAAGTAATCAGTCAAAATGGTTGTACATGATGCTGTATCATTTTCCAAAGAGAAAAGATTAATTCCAGCGGACTGCAACTTGGGAAAAGACGATTTAGAGTGAGATTTATTTACCCAATAAATCGGTTTTTCACACAGGTTTCCACTATGGACAGATAATTTTTACCAAACTATTTAATTGTCTTTGTAGTTTCACTATGAAAGTACAACAGCTAGTTCATCTCAATTTGATATATCAGTCCGTCGTGGCGTCCCGGAGTCTATTGCTGTTCTTCCGCGGCAATTTAAAAACGCCCGACTGATTTTTAGTGCAGTTTTTGTTTATACACCCACGAATGTTATTTTTACACCTGCTGAAATCACCGAGAAAAATTATCTGAGCGTTGCCAACAACACGATACGCTGCAAAATGCAAGGCCTTGCAACCTCAATGAAAATTCAATTACAAACTTTTCTATGCTGAAATTCGTGTAAGGTGTATTGTTTTAGATATAGGCCTAAGATGTTGTTTTCGTTATAGTTTCAACTGTTATACCAAGTATAAAGGAGACCATAGATATCGAATAGATATGAATACTATATATCTAATGCTTGTTATAATGTTGAATATGAGAAAACTATACATCTTTTACCTGCATGTACTGCATTGTTACAAACGCTGGCAAGTAAAACAGCACACAGCACCACAGAGAGAAACGCCTCCGATTTTCCACCAGTCACACCCATGATCAACGGTCAGTTGATGCGGCGGTGCACCAAGGTTAAACCCACGTCTCTGCGCCGAGTCCAGACTCAATACTCATCAATTTTTCGTTCTTCGAGGATGGGAACTTTCTAATTTACGCAACACCAGCAATAGGCGTGTGTGCAATATCACGGAAAATAGGTGTGTGGTGTACGTGACCGCGGGCTGCACAGAGTTCTATGGATTTTTTTGCTGCGCAACAGAAAGTACAATTTCGTATTGAAGTTACTAAAAATGGTGGTATGAGATCATCATTGTTCGAAACCTAGGTACCTCTGCGGGGCACCCCCTAAAAAAGTAAGCTATACAGAAAACCCAGTGATGCGTTTCTCTGCGTACTTGGCCATGCAGCAGTCAAACAAGTGCACAAAGGGGAAAAAACACTTTTGTCTGCGTGTTTCTTCCATGCTCAATGAGCTATATCGTACAGCGATATTTACAAGCTAAGTTCGTCACCGTATACAAAATGCTCGAGAGTACTGGGGAAATTCAGGGAAACTGTACCGTTTTGTAAAAGGTGGCATATATCGATCGAAATAAAACTAATTTCCTTGTGTATTTTTGGTGTTTTTTTTTTTTACAGTGGCTTTTGATTTGCTATACGGTCGTCTGTATATAATCTCACTGACTACCTAGCTGTGAATTAGACTCACATTAAGTCTCACAACAACAATCGGCGTAAAAACCAACGATTTGGATGGTTCAACTTTGAGGGTCAGCAACATCCTTTTTTTGTATCAATCTCATGACTGCCTGCAGCTGACTGAATGAGTGTTACCTGTGAATGAGACTCAAGTCTCATGTTGGCACAAAAATTCCAGTTGGATGTACATATTATGTATCTCACTGATTTTATCTATTAGACTTGCATGAGTCTGATCTTTCCCACAATTTTGATTCCGATGAAAACATGTATAGCCTGCTGGCCGCGGTGTTTTTATCTGCAGCACACATCGTCAATGGATCATGATTATTCAGATAGTTCGATGGTTTATTCATGAGAAAATAACAATGACATCACACCCTTGCTATCACTCAGTCATTGTACATTAAAGCTTTTTCAAAGAACGGCTTTCGTCGAGCTGCCACAGTGGCCTAGTGGTAGTGGAATGAACCATGGATCGCAAGATCTGTGGTTCGAACCTGTGTCTAATTTCACCAAATATTTTTCTTGGTTGGGATACGTTTAATTGAAAGGAAAACACTGCGAGAACCTAAGTGTCTTCCATCCACACAGCATGATAAATATTCATGTTAGGGTGGGTGATATGATTGGTGAAAATACAATGTATGCTGCAAAACAAAATACGCCGGCCGGCCCCTTGGATAAAGTTGTCTTGCACCCGCCAGCTCACACACTCTCGGACATAACTACAAATTACAAGCCTTAACCCTAAAGGGACCGGGGCGGAATCCGCCTCCCCCCCACATTTTTTCGTGATAGCCTCTGAAAAAAACAAATTCGCGACCCGAGCTGTTGACTAACCAGGTTTAAAAACTTCAAATCACCTTGTCCTTTTGTGATGGCACCATATGACACTGCACATCATTGCATTGCAAAACCGAACTGTGACTCGACACTAATTTACAAAAGACGGAGTAAGGTCAGGTATGCGGAAATCTACACCGTATACTCAACCATGCATGCTCCGTATCGAGAGAAAATTTTGAAGTAAAAAAATATCCAGTCACAATGAATCAGCGACAATTTCATCCGAAGTTAAACCTAATATGCAGTGTATGGCGCGAAGCACATAGCTATACACTTATGTTGTGTGTAAGTGTAGGCCTTATAGGCAATTATCATGTTGCGGCCATCGTATTTTTCCCATTTAAATCAACGTAACCAAAGCGAGGCTTGAAGGAAAAATAGTGTGGTTCCTTTTTGCACACTAAACGTGTTATCATTATAGGGCCTAAATACTGTTATTGGATACAGGGAACATTACTTCAATGGTGGCAGCATGATAAAGGTCTATAGGCATAGTTAAGGTTTGAATCAGAGTGATGCGTACTTTGTCTAATATTCCTAAGAGTGAAACTAGAGACAACGTACGACTTTCAGTGAAAATCTCTCAAAGCTTAGATTGAAATACTCCGGGGAAAAAAAATCACTTTACAGTCGAAGCTCGAGTGAAAACTCGATCTTTTTCGCTCTAAAACGTCGACCAGGGGCCAATTACACGGAGCTGCTCAGCACACACAAAAAGTTGCTCGGCACAAAAACATAGCTTAGCAAAAAAAGTCTGGCTTACTAAAAGCATGTTACCAGCCAAAACTCCATGTGATTTTCATGCTGAGCAAACCACAGCTGAATACCAATGACAAGCATTATACAGCACATGAACATTTGGTTGGTAATCCTGTGTTTGCCAAGGCAGACTTTTGTAAGCAAATTTGTGTGCCGAGCAGCTCAATGCAATTGACCCCTGGTCCTTAGTTTTAATCTGTTGGAGTGACTTTCATCACTCCAAAGGAATGAATGTTCACTCTTTGGAATTTTGAGAGACGGGCCGCCTAGCCTAAACCCAATACACAACCAGGAAACCTCAACTGTTTGCATCAATCAACATCAAACAACACACTTGAAGACTATTTCCCGATTAAGTAGTTTTAAATGCATGTTCTACAACTTTTCCTTTTCCAAAAATTGAGACCCAACACGAGTTCAGATGCAGTTGTAGACACAATCCCCAGTGTGATTTATAAATTAGGCAATGTGGCCTACATTCCCTTCCAAAAATTATCAGTTCTGAAGAAAGTCCAGAATTACCCAGTTTGAAAAGAAAAGTACTCCATACCTTGTTCGATCATAGGTACCCAAACTATAATCCTTTTGAAAGCGTGATAAGCAAAAATCTACAGCATGTTGTACAGCGTTCGCATGCAATAAGCATGCATTGCCACTCACGCTAGGCCTACTTTGAATCATGGATCCTAGACACCAGGATAAACGACTGTTCTGAGCTCTAGTACAAAATGCACTGAGCAGACTTGCCTGAATTGGTTAGACGCGTGATAACGGGCATTAATACCCGTTGGCGCGTAATCGCGAATTTTCCAGGTGTCCTATTGTGTTGGGGTTTTGCAAAACATCTAAAACAGAAATAATCATAAAACTGTAAGCAAAACTACTCCTTATTTAAGATTTAATTGTTCCAAAACTGTTTAAACTTCAGGATATAACAGTACAGATGGTATTGTGCAGTTTTTGTCGTCATTTAGATGAAGTATTTACCCTGGAAATAAACGTCAAATTTCGAGGAGAACACCGTTTACCCAAATTTCGTTTTTAATTAGGCTTTTATGAAAAAGTTTTAGAGAGATAAGATGCTGAAACCGATGAAACAAAAGCGACATTTCATTGTTCATCTTAAAGCTAAAGATATTGTGCTCGGCATTACCATGGTTAGGCCTATGTAGTTATCACTTATCAGAATTCAATAATAAAGACCAAAAACGTAGACTCATGAATATTCAAAAATATAATTCGCTGGCTTGACAGACTTCGAGGCCAGATCGGCCAGAGCCTTACAAATCCGAAAGCCACCGCGCGCAGGGGTAAGTTGTTAAAAAGTATTCATGGTATTTGTCACCAGTACGGGCCGTTATCATGCGTCTAACCTGGAGTTGGGCCGAGTCGTTAATCCTTGTGTGTAGGATCCGTGTTTGAATGCATTTTCTCTTTTTCGGTGCAGGTCTTTTGTTGCTTATAACCCCCAAGGTAACAGTGCATACCTCACCTGGTGTGTCTTTATACTTCACGAATGCATACAGGTCACTTTCAGGTTGATGTATTTGAACACGCTATATGAAATGTCGAATATATTATATCAGTACGTTCACATTGCATGCAGTGATTTTATGCAGTGTGCTTTCAAATCCAAGATGGCCGCCTTGTGGTTTTCTAACACACACTCTGATTGGTCTAAAGTTTGGAGATTTATTTGCACAAAACACAGCATAAAAAAATAAAAAGTAACACCTGTGTGTAGAATTACTGCATTTTAATTCTCGTCTAGATTCTTTTTTTTAGAATTATTAATATACAAAAATGTATGTAAGTATGAAACTTCAAAGAGTATGCAAATTAGCTGAACGCGCAGTACATCAATACACACTGTACCGTACTACGTAGCTACCTAGGATTCTTGGCCTGGATACAATATTTTGGCCTGCTGGAAAATACATTAATTTTTGAAGGTGTTGACTTGTGAAATGCGACATTCACTATGTATTCATTATTATTCAATATTCACATTTTAATAAAATGTTGGTTGGCTATTAATTGTTGTAATGATTGTGCTTTCTCTGGGTAGAATGATGGATGCAATTGTGATCAAGAAAAAGGTGTAAATGGCATAGGATAAAGCATATGCTTATATCAGGGGTGTGAGTGACCACTGATAAAAAGAGACGGAAACAGCTGGAAAAGGTGTACAAAAGTTGAACTTTGGAAATCTCCTATATTTTTGTACACAGCAAGTGAAGCAAAAAAGCTGAAATCCAAAATAAAAAAAGCTGAAATCAGCTTTAAAGCTGAGATTTCACACCCCTGTTATATAGATTCAAATATGAACGACTTTACCTTGTGCATTTGAGTAAATGACACATATCATTATCAATCTGAATACAATACAGTTATTCCATACAATGCAATAAACAGTTACTTCGCAGTAAATACAAAATACTATACACTAATTGTGTACAATCCACAAATACACTTAACATAGCTGTAACTTGTTTTTGTTTTTTTAATTATTAAACCCAAGATTATTTTTTTCACCTTATTTTCATTTTGCATGCTTGAAAAATAACATTGTGTGATATCTTGATAATTGCTTACAATGTCTGAATATGAATAAATGATTTGAAATATAAAGTTATCAATATTTCTTAACTTCACTGCTGTTTGCAGTGTTTCCATTTTGTGATGAAAAAGCTACTCCAGATAACCACAAAAACTACATAATAACAGGCACAGATGCAGCAAAATAAGATTACCGGTACAACAAAAATTTGAAATCAACTACATGTATGTTTAAAGAGCATGTACATCATCGGCCTTTGCTGTAATTTCAGAAATGAACTATTTGAGGGGTTAGTATAATAGATCAAATATGTTATTACACTGACATGTTTGAAGTTTTGTGTTCGAAAATGCTGGAAAACCAACAAAAAATCGGAAACCAAACGAAGCAATAACTAGAAAAACTTAATTAGCTTACATAAAAAGAATTAGCTCACATATAAAAAAACTGATATTGATGATACTAATGTCATACTACTATTCCTCCTGCTGACAACCAATAATTATATACAACTGCTGGTTTTTTTAAATGGAATGATTTCGTTTCTTATGGTACATTGCTTAAGTCTTTAAAATAAAACCACCCCTCCCCTCCCACAGTAATCAGTTCCCAATTTCACGGCGCTGTTCAGTAAAAAAAAAATTGCTTAGCACACAAAAAAACCATCTCATAAAAGCAGTTTACCAGCCGAAACTCCACGCGATTTTATTGCAATAGCAAAGTTACAACAGCTGAATACTAATCAGGAGCACAATACATCTCATGGAGTTTTGGCCGGTAACCTGTTTTTGTAAAGCCGGACTTTTTTTGTGCTAAGCAAATTTGTGAACTTAGCAGTGCTGTGAAATTGGCCCCTGGAAACTAGTATCAAGGTCAAGCTTAAGTATGTCTGCAAACTGCCTGCACAATTCTGCACAGTTGCTGAGAATTGCCAATCAGCAAAAGCTTTTATTAACTACGTGCAAATTATGCCTGCCTGCATGGCCATGTACATGAGGCAGTCACAGATTGAGTGCACCTGTCACTTTATCCAGTGGTGGTTATGGACTTTGTGGACAAGTACTCCTTGCATGGTAATAAAGGAAAGGTTGGGGAAGCTGACTGGAAAGGACATGCCTGTGTAATCAAATGGTGCCTGAAGCCTACACAAAGACGTAACAAGTTTGTTTTCGAGGATTTCAAATCAATTTAGCTGGCACAAACGTGCCAACGAGTGCACATGCTAATGCTGTACTAATACATATGGGTACTTACTGGGTACTGAGAACAGAGAGTAACAATGGGGACAATAGTATCCTACAAGTTGGTCTTTAGATATTCTGGTACCGCACATCACAAAAGCCATAGAGGGATTTCAAATAGAAACAAAGCGAACAATGGTAGGGAAGCAAAGTGGATAGTGGTACCCCATAAACCCGGATGTGGGTGCGCGTGGTGTCCATGTCAGTGCCACCTACCATTTTATTACTGGACCAAGCCCAGTCTAATGTGGCTTCCGCAAGGCATTCATGAGCACCCTACTGAGATAATAGCTTCTCAATCAGTTGACGACCTAATATGTTCGCACATACGGCGGGGCAGAGCACGGTTTGTCCTTGATCGTACCATGGACCTTTTTTTATAGCTCCATAATCATACAGTCAGGCTATCCCCAATGTATGTGCGTCGTTGTCCAGAGCCACCTGCCTCCCATCAGAAACTGAGTGACAAGTAACAAACCAGTTAAGTGCTGGAGACATACCTATACTATTGACTGAGCTCGGTCCAGTAATGTTGTGCATGGTAAGGTAATAAGTATTGACACTTCAGACAGCGAGTGTTGCAGCCTGCCTCTCACTAATAGGGTCCCGACGCAGACACAGACATGTCAAATTCAGCAGTGTGTGCAGTCGATTGTGAACTTGGCACCGATTTAGACAACATGGGCAGGTCGTATGACCTATCCTTTTTGCAAGGCATCTGTATGTCACAGGTGCGACCGCAGCAGAGGCGCTTCATGTACGGTGCGAGGGCGGTGCGGACCTCTTCACGTCGCACGCAAAACATGATGAAGACAATCAGGCCCTGAAAAGAATGAAACATTCTTGAACAGTTATTATCTCATTCAGAATGAGGTCCAGCATGATCAAAAACACACCTTGCCCCCATGGACCTTAAATTCAATAAGGATTCTGTCAAATTTTTTAAGCTTCTTTACATTAATTCAAACTCATCGTCCCCGTCAATTACATTCTCGTATTGTCTATGTTATAGGGAGTCCTTTTTGTTGTTATTAAGTACTTTGTTAATTGCGTTATTGTTTTTGTTGTTCAGGGGACTCGCACTCGACATTCTTGCTTTGTGTAAGTTCCCTACATCTCTTGGTATTAATACTAATACATTGGTTTTTTTATCTTATTCGTTATAACATACCTTATTAATTTAGAAGAATTCTATGTATATTTTTGCATTACATGTACCATGAGGTGGAATAAAGTAAAGTAAACAAAAGGCAAATTCAACAAGAACATAATTATACCAATGCAAGGCAAGACCTTGTATCAAACTTTCTTATTAAGACGCCAGCTTTCACACAATGCTTCAGAAAGATAACGACAATTTTGCCGATGCAACTATTAGCCGTAACCCTGCCCAGATCTTTCATGATCAAAACCAACCAAGAGGTTTGAGAGACATTTGTTGGGGCGAGGAAGGCTCTCGCCATGGAGGTGACTAAGATGCCCTTTCTGTCTAATCCAAAAACTGTGCCATTAGATCTTGCACAGGTGGATAAAATAGTTGGGTTTCTCAAAGAAAATTCTGGAGACAATAAGGTTTCATGCTGTAGTATGGAAGATATCCCACCTGAAAGGAGTTGGCCAGACAGAAGATGAGCTGGAAGGCCTCCGAGCCGTCGATGACGACCAGGAACCCAAAACACCAGGTCAACCCCATGAGGGTGGAGATTCCCACGGCATTCTGGAGGCGTTTGGAGATCTGCTGGGAGCGAGATTCCTCCTTGACCTTCAGGATGCTGCGCATGACCAAGATGAAGGTGATGATGTTGTGGATGAGGATGAGACCAATGGGAGCAAGGAGGCCGAGGTACAGCACAAGATCAGGCTCAAGGAAGCAGCTGAGAGGAGATACAAAGTACATGAAAAACAATAGGAAATTTCACCTCTTCATTGAGACCAGACGGACAATTTTTATTTTGTGATATGTTTTACTTACTAATGCTCGTTTCTGTAGTGATCAGTTGCTGCAGCCAAGGTGATCGTCAGAACAATCAGTGGAGATCCTGGAAAACAGTAGATTGGGTAAACGTTAACATCTGACAAGGTACGTCATTTATGCATGATTCATGTATTAGCCTTAAAATGATAATAACTTTTGCAGAGGATATTGCAAGAAACTCACCCCAAGCGAAGAGGCAAGCCTTGAGCATGTAGTGAGGCGTATCTTCTGGGAACACCTTCACTGCACTGACGTACATGTTCCTGGCTTCAACAGCCGTCCACATCAAAGTGCATAAGACAAAGTAGTGAAGTAAAGCTGCAACGAACACACAACCACCTCCACTACCCTAAAATTAAAACATAAAATTTCAATAACTGATATTTTTCCCCAGCGACCACAAAATTGCGAAATAATCATCTTTACACAATATGGAACAGCACTTCATTACACCCCATTTATTTAATTTCAGTAATTAATTCAATCTTTCAATAGAGTAAAGTGAACACAATTACAATCAGCAAAATATTTTCCTCACCTAATGTTTATTCCTAAATACCCAAGACAGTTTACCCATTCCTATTGGTCAAGAGCCTGCCACGTGGCTGGTCTTAAATGCATGATAAAGACATGGCTGGTTGGTCTTAAACACTTTTCCAGTGTCACATGAAATTTGGACTCCCATAAAATCCGGTGCCTTTTAACATTTTATTGGTTGAACGTATATTCTTAACATATCCATGCGCAATACTACCAGTGAATCCATATTTCATAGTCTAAAATTCACACTACACCAGCCCAGCTGCGTTTTGCGCGACATCGCGCAGTATGCGCAACACACAGGCCAATCTCCTTATAAGGTAAGGAGTTGTAGAGGGGCATTCTATATTATAGTCAAAGGTGTTTCATAAAACATGAAGTAAAATTGTTGAACAAAATGGTTGGCAACGTCTAGTTTTTTATTTCTTTTGATTTTTGGACGGAAAAGATTTGTTTTTTGACCGAAAAGGTATTGATGAATGGGAATAAATGTGGGTTTGGTCGGTATTAAACACTCTGTTTAAGATTGGTTGCAGTCAGGATGGGTGATTACCCGAGATGAACACCCATCCAGACTGCAACCGGTCTTAAATAGAGTGTTTAATACCAACCAAACACACATTTATTCCTTTATTGAACTTCGAGTGTCAATTCACACCTACCTTTGCGTTGTCGATGCCGGCAAGGAACACGACGTACAACATCAGCCAGGCGAAGAACATCTGGATGAAGATCTGACGAGATTTGCCAGTTCGCAGTTTCCTATGGTTACAGAAAAAGCTTATAATCATTGTAGGAACGCCTTGCATGGAAGAAAAACTAAGGACGTGAATCCTGTGAAAGCTTCAGTGTGACAGGCACTTTTGCTACAAAATATCACATTTTATGCACACGAGTGGCTTGTAATTGTATAAAGTTCCTAATTAATGAAAGGATTGAAAGTGATTAAAAGAGTGTGTACATAACATATTGATCACTACGTTGTCTCCCCCCCCCCCCTCAAAATTTTGAACATGAAATTGTTCCTAGACCCAAGACCACCTTTTCAAACCCCTACAAACTGGTAACGAATACGACTAAATGCCAAACGTGTCACAAACGAATGACAACACCCAAATGCCCCAAAACGTCGGGCACACGTTAGCTGTATTCGCAAGAGTGCGACAGAGCTTCAGATAGATTGAGAGAGATCTTACTTGATCGCTAGATACACAGTCAAGGTGATGACCAGTGCAATGATGGAGATGGCACAACCGACGTTGGTTATGATATTCAAAACATCCCGGAATACTATATCTATTTCCTTACTTGTTTCCTTCTGTCCATGGACATTCTAGATAAAAGAAGAACAGTAAAAACAGAAACCTTGAATCCACACACCACTCAGCACTTAAAGGTTGAAAGAGAAAAACAATTATCTGAACTAAAACATTCAGACTATCTCTTTCATTTTTATCTGAAAACATTCATCCCATGATCAAAAGGGAAGATATAAACATTTGCAAATATCACAAAACGAAATGATCAAATAATCACGAAGTACCTCACTGGATTGTTAGGGAATGACAGTCTAAAGCACCCTGTAAAATCGTGGCTCCTGGTGTGCTGTCATTTTCAAGAAAAATGGTATTTTCCAACGCTGGTCGGCCAACCAGCATTGGAGAAAATTTGCGCCTACTTCTCTATATTTAGTTATTCCGCATTTTCTTTGAAATTGATCACACACCTTTGAAGGAGTACAAGCGTGCTAGACTGATTCTCTGACCTCACGTCCCAAAAGCCTAATGCTCCATTGCATCTAAAGTGGGGTCAAGGAACCAGACTACAAGAACGTGATTGGTTTTCTTGGTTTTTGAACCAGCTCAAAAAGTGAAACAAGTCAGCTTAATAATATTTGCTATAACATACTTATCCTCCAAATCCAATTATTTCTGAAAACTGCAGCAAAAGCAAAAGTTGTACTTTCCCTTTAACCCCAACTCCCCAAAGTTCTGGTGGAAGAACCATACTGAATTCTGAAAGTACTTCACTCTGCAGGAAACTGCACATTGTGGTCTTATTTTTCAAAGGATTGCAAACATCGTGGATTTTCAGGGAACAGGGAGGGGTCTGTGTTAAATTCATGCATTTTTTACTTTCCCAGCTTACTTTATGGTGAACTTCAAAGGACCTCCAAGACAAGCCGCTTAGGAAACGAACTTCAGTTAGGAAACTTACCACGAGAATGGCAAAGTTGGTCGCATGGCTGCAGTTACAGGACACCGTATCGTTTGTCTCTCTTGCCAGCGAGCAATCCGCTGTTGACCAATCGCCGACTCCGTCATTCCGATCAAAATCCCAGAAGACACACTCGATGGTTCTATTTCGCTCCGTTTCATTAATGGCCGGTGCCTGTTTGACCATGAGATACAACGCTGGACTGTAAACTCAACAATATTAATCAACCGAAAAGCAAGACTGCACAACCTACAGAACTACAAATTAGGATTTGGTTGTCTAGGGTGCTTAGGTCTAACCTATGATGGACTGGCTTCCGTACAGAAGCTCCACGATATCTTTATGAAGACAAGTACCTTGAATTGGATGACCACTGGTTCGGTGAGGTTGACCAACTCAACGTCTTCCACAGTCAGTGAGACGACAGACCCAGCAACCCGGAGGCTCGATCCGTTCTTATTCTCTTTGGTGCTATTGATCCGAGCTGACTTGAACAAGGTGTCATCAGCGTAGACAATGAAACTCGCCCGCAGCGGCTGGGAACCATTTGCTAAAAGGTATTAATAAAAATCAGGGATGTCAGAAAAAGACTTAAGACAGACTCACCTTATCTTAACACCTTTTAAGTTTCTCAAGGCATCAGCTAGCAAAGCTAAATTAGAGCAAGTCACAATTCAAGCCTAGCAGGGGATGCAGATGACACTAAAATATATCAAGTTGGAAACGAAGTAAACCCAATGTTTTTTCATGAGCAAAACTCATTACAGCCCTTCTTTTTTACAATTTGTCTTTAAAGGTAATTGAACAATGCCTTGATCTACGAATCAAACATGTCTCTACTGAAAATCAGTCTTACCATTGCCGGCCTGTATCAAGTCGACAATGTTAGCCGGTAACCGGATTGAAGCTATCACATCTTGAGGCACCTCACTGGCATTCACCACGGTCGTGACCTTAGTGCCGACAAGACTGCCCTCCTGCCGTGAAGACTGTCCGGTCTGCTGCTTCGGAGCAGACACGAAGGTGAGTCCGTTGCTAACCTGCATTGGGTCCAGACTGACTGCCTCAACGTGGATGGTGTCCTGCTGTATACTGACCGGACCCTCTTGTCTGAGAGTCAAGGAAACTTGAGCCTCAACAGACTGAACGATGGCTGAGGAGCTGCCAGCATTGACCTCAGGAGTCTGGGAGTCAGGAGTCTGGCTGGTACTCATGATGACATTGCTTACCGTCTGTATCACCAACTTGGTTACCTTCATAACAATTTATAAATACTTGAATTCCACGAGGTTTACAATAAAACACCTACTAAGTTGGCCCTAGAAAGGAGTGCCATGGCCTAGGGGTTAAGAGCATTGGACTTATCTTCTGGTGTTTCAGAGGCAACAGTGACGTGGGTTGGAGCCCGCCGGCGGACACTTGTGCTCTTAAGCAAGGGACTTAACCATTATTGCTTCGTCCTTCGGATGGGATGTTAAGCAGTAGGTCCCGTGTGTTGCATAAATGCACGTAAAAGAACCCACTAAACATTTATCGCTAAGAGAAGGGGTTTGCCCCGGTGTTTCTGGCCTCCTGTATAAACTCCCACGTGGAGTATTTAGGAGAAGAACCAACCAAGAAGCCAAGAACCAAGAATCCTCCAGAAGTTTAGTTAACCATGTTCACTGCCAACCATCTCATGGCAAATAGCTTATTGGGCTGACAATTTGAACTTCTTTTGAAGTCCTATTTTGATAACTTTGGAATTAAGTTTGGTGCGTTGCTTTGCACATCTTCTAGGGTTCGAAGTTTACTTTGGACGTTTGCTCAAGTATAAGCAGGAAGTATGTGCCATCATTGAGGTAACAGGCTAGGCTCGTTGGAATATCTTCTGCAAATGTTTTGTGAACGATTTCTTTATAAAGACCCACAGCTGATTCTTTTTCCTGATTGGCTAAGCCATGATCACATGGTGTCCATCAATAACACAAGCTGGTACTTGAATTTGCATAAACCAGTAACTCAGCATTTCCACACTAGTACCCGGCTACATCAATCGGACAATCGCTTATTATCAACAGCATCCCTGGAACTTTTGAGTAATGCTAACAATACACCACTTCCCTTGACCTTATGCCTGTTTTGTGATCATGCATCTCACGCAGATGAGCATGAGTGCCCTGTGCAAGTCAATATTTCACTTCTTAAGATGCCTGTGTTCCCACTAGAAACCCTTAAAAGCTGCGACGAAATCAATCGGAGTATTTGAGAAGTTTGCCATCTTATTAAGCCACAACATTGAAATCAGTAAAGATTCAAGTTTATTAACATTCATTTCTCAATTTGTACATATTGCAAGTTTTTAGTTTGTTGTCATTTTTTTTGGGATCAGCTACCTCAGTATCTCCTGATCCTGCCCCGACAATGTTCATCAAAATGGTGGAGACCGCTTCCACATCTTCTGCACTTTCAGATGACTCTGATGTCTGATTGGCCAGAAACTCAACCACTTCATTCACGTTCCCTCTACTGACGTTAACCTGCCAAATGCAAGAAGATACATTTAATCATTTTCTCCATGGGAATTCTCAGTCAATTCGGAAAGAATATATTTAAACATCAAAAGAAATACAACAGTACACAAATGTAAAGTGGATCAATAGTATAAGTTATTACACAAATACCGAATGTTTATGAGTGCAATGGTGAGAATATTTTGATAAGTTAATTGAAAGATGGAATGTTCCATTCAATGAGGCGAAGCCGAGTTGAATGGAAGATTCCATCTTTCAACGAATGAAACTATTCTCTCCATTGCAGGAATGCAAAACATCCATTATTTGTTTTATATTACATCCAAGTAGATCTTTGTCATTTGACTGGATGATAAAATTATTAGAACACACAAAATTTACAAAATTGTATTCTTGTGTCTACTTTTTTTCCAGCTTGTTAAAAGTTAACAAAGGTTTAAAAGTCAAATCCAATAAGAAAATGAGTTGCGTTCTTAAAACAATGCCAAAAAAATCTGCAAGGCACTTTCAGTTCATAACTGCATCTGCTTCAAAGGCAAGTTTTGCACTGCTGTAAAATAAAACGCATAATGTGGTCTAGCCCAAAGATTGTATAGCGCAGCTGCGTGTCGATGCGTGGTGCGATACGATCTTTGATCTAGCGTGCGCGTGCAATAGATCAAGAGGGATGGCACGCAAATGCACCGTGATCTATGGAACCAAAAATACACAGTCTATGACTACATTGCCTAATGAATGCCGCGTGACCTAACAGTGTATCACAGGTCACAGGTTCAATTTCCACTCCAGTCAGTTCTATTTATATTCTAAAGGGCTGAACTTCAAAGCTTACAAAAATGACTTCATCCAGAGTTACTTCATTCCTTTCATCTCCGCAACTGCGAGGTACATGGTTTCCCCACTGGAAATAGAACGGCGGAG
>CM057132.1:10515613-10626366 GCA_029964075.1 Patiria pectinifera | reverse complement strand
GCACAAATTTAACATGTTTTTAGATGGGGTTACGACTCGAGAACAAGCTTTATGTGGCCTCTCTGGACTCCCATATATTTGCACTAAGTTTAGTCGGGCACCATTTGCAGTCATCGGCCGACATTTGAAGAAAAAAAAAACGCTAAAAAAAAAGAAAAAAAAAAGCCATGTCGCCGCACCACTTTTTGGGCAAGCTCCATACCAGAAACCGGAGACTTTTTTTTTTGGCCTTAAGAATGCATCCTAGGTTATGGTTAATTTGTGTTCATTGTGAAACAAGGAACCATGCAAACTGACCTTCGGTACCACATAGCTTCAGTGATGTCATGGATGTCCAGTGCCTTCAACTTTTTGATGCACAGGATGGCCGTCCGGATGCTGTTGGTGTAATTTTCTTCTCTGGTCATGAAGGCCACATCTTTGCAGTCGAAATCAGGGTCATTAAAAGCCAGCGATTCTGCGACGAAAGTTAACAGAAATATTAATAATCATACAAAGGGGCCTTTTCCGCCTTCAAATCATGCTTGTTATGAAACATCTGTGGCACCGAGCTTTGTTCAAATTCAAATTCAAACAAAGTCAATTCAAACAAAACAAAAAGGCAGTGGATATTTTGCCGGAGACGGCAAACCTTTAGTAAACGTTAGTTTGCCGGATATGCACTGAACATGCGCAGTTACTGTTTTTTTGTACTTAAACATTTTCCGCTGACAAATTTTAGTCTGGCTCCATGCCAATATTATCGCTGTAACCTCGTATTCACAAGATGGGATTCAGACCATTTTATAATTTCGGACATTATTTCCCTTTTACAAAAAATCCTCCAGAGCCACAAATCTGAAAAAGAAAATGTAATACTCTGCAATAAAATGCTTGAGACAACTTAAAATAATAAAAGAAGAATATTCTTATTTATTTTGGGATGGGGAAAAAAACCTTAAAAATGTGGCGGGGATCGGGATCGAACCCGAGTCATCCCGCTCACCAAAGCCTTTGCTTAACCACTACACCAAACGTGCTGCTACACAACTTTTGATGGGAATTTAATACATCTTATAATTCAGCCCTATCTTAAAGAGTACAGCGCCCTCTGTTGATATGGATTGCCGCCGGCAAAACTTTAGTAAACGTTAGTTTGCCGTCATTACCTCCGGCAAAATATCCACTATCTTTCATCAATTGCATAATTATTTATTCTTGTCACCCATGTCAGTTTTCACCCCTGACATAGTACATGATCGACAGTGCACGCAGTGCAGTGACAGACACTGATGACACTGCTGCGCTGAGTGACACTGTCACTATGAAGTATTATTATTAAAAATTAACAAAAAGTCAAACAAAACAGTACAAATCATGACGATCGTGCACCCCGTCATGCCCGTGACGATCCCAATATAGGCCTAGACGTTCACACTCCCCAGGCTTATTTTACCGATATATCGCCGTCTTTCGGTGACTTCTCTGCCCCCATCGAGTTCGTAGGTTAGATGCAACGGGTCGAATGTCGCCGTGTCTCGCTCTTTCTGAATATCTGGGTTGATTTTGGCTCCCGGGTCCATGGAAACTGCGGTCGCTGCGGAAGCCATCTTGAAAAAGAATAGGCCACAGATTCTACGGTATCCACAAAAGGGCACAGCAGGATATTTGCACAGGATGTTCAGCCTGCAGGGAGTTTACGTGTTCTCAACTGAGTTGAAGGGCAATAAATAGCGCCCTCTGTTTCAGTTTGTAACATTTCCAATGGGCCATATATATTATGAGGGCGCTGTACCAGCCCAATTTTGGGGCCGCAAATAGAAGCACGGACTGGTGAAAAAACATGTGTTTGTTTATTGCATTATTACACGTACCAACCACCCAGGGTTGAGCCAGGGGCGTGTCTATTATCAAGCTGATCTGTCGTTGCACGCATATGCACGCTCAATGATTGACCCCAACATATGTGACGTCAATGAACCCTCACCCGTACCCACGGATCAGACTGCAGGCATGCCAGAGTTGTCAAAACTTCTAGCTAGCCCAAAATAAGGTACAGACTACGGAGCATTATGCATATCATAGAGAGTCAACTGTATGTTGCATCCGATTCCCGTGTTGTTGGTTTTTTTGTGCGATGGCACTCAGAAGTCCATCATTATATATCAGAAGTCCATCAAAAGTCCATCAAAAGTTGTCATAAAAGTTCACACGAGTTCTCACAATTTAGTCCGCACAATTAAGTCTAGCACATGCCAGTCACAATTCAACTTGTCCCAATTAAGGCAGGTCAAAAGCAGTGCTGTAGTACTCGTTCTCAATTACTACTCGAGTACTTCTGATGGAGTACTCGTACTCGTACTCGAATGTCAAAGTACTCGTACTCGAAATGACGACGGGTGTCATATGAAAATCGGACTCGTATGAAAATCGGACTCTTTTTCCCTTTTATTGGTTAGACCCTCTCACGTGACAATACCACCAATGAGTCCGTATTATATAAAACCTAAATTCATGCTACACCGGCACTCGTACTCGGGCAGCAAAGTACTAGTACTCGACATGTCGAAATTGTACTCGATCATCAAAGTACTCGTACTCGAATAGCAGTACTCGATAAAAAAAAGGTATAGCGCAATACCATGGCCTATTATTTTATCGATGCTTTCAGTTGAATGGCTGATTGCGGAGACTGAAATTGGCAGTTTCCTCTACGCACGTCTGGGCAAACACAATTAACGGCTAGCCGTGAGTGGGTTTCTACTGGGTCTGGGCGGCGCCAGTTACGCCCGAAATGCCATTTGCCGAACTGTGGGCACAATAGACCTTTCTGCGCTTGGTTGGCAAACTGCAGCATTTTGCCAACCACGGCCTGCAAAACTATGGAAGGTCCAACACTGCAAAAATGAAGAAGAGTTATTACAGATCACCAAAATATTATTTGATACTTAAAAATACAACATTTTCAACAAAGCATTATACAAAATAATTCCTACATATGCCTTTTTACTATGTGTTGATGGCGTTATGAGGACTTTTTGTGGAAAAATATGTTGCCAACCACGGCTTCAAATTATGCGCTTACGGCAGCTCATACAAAATGGCGCCAATGTTTACAAACAAAAGAAAGGCCTATAGCCAATGCCGAATTGTTCCTCAAAATGGTCGTACGATTACTACTTGGGTGATTGGAGCATGGGGCAAGGCTGTTTTCCGAACCCCGGTTTCGGTCCCTATCTGCCACTTTGCACGTTGCATGTACCGTCACCGTTCACATTCGCTTGTCAAAAATGGACGGCCTGTGAAGAATTTGTGGCACTTTTGTGCCCAACTTGTAAATTGTTCGTGACGAAAATCACAAAATATGTCGTCTGTATCCACTGTCGTGCAACGGAAGCAAATTGATTTGAGACTGCTTTTGCAGATTAAAAGAAAAACTAGTGCAAATTATTTAATTGAAAAATGCTTACAAAGATGATTCCTAGTTTGTATCACAAGTGATTAACAGTACAAATAATTTTCGGCTTCAAGCACAATCTAGTATACTCGTACCCATATTCGGAATAATATAACTTAGTACTCGTACTCACACTCGAAAGTACTCGTACTCGGCAGACCTGTGCTTGTACTCGGAAGTACTCAGTACTCGCACTCATACTCGGCAACCTAAGTACTCGGCAGTCGGTACTTGGAAAAAAATACTCGACTACAACACTGGTCAAAAGATATTCAATGATGATTTGTGACAAAGACTCATAGGCTTATTAGTTTGTTATATTTATTTATACCCAGTTTTGGTTACTATACACTTGATTCAGTGTATGTGACCGCGGACGTTCAACATCAGTGACTGCACTCTGCTACTTAAGTTACATTGGTTCAAATCATAAAAAGAGTGGGGCAACGTCTACTGAATCAAGCTCATCTATTATTCGAACGACCGTGACTGCGACATCAATTAGTCGACAGTGTTGAACGTTGAGTCGTTTCTTAAAACTTCAAACGTTATTTTTTTCCAGAACCTATTTCACCAAATCTTTGCAACAAATTTGTTTGGAACATTTCTGAAAAGCTATTTTTAATAATAAAAGCACGCAAGGTCAAGGGAACTAGATCGGGCCTTCAAAGGGGAACCCCCTTCTACTGAATGCTATTGTGAGTTCACAATAACTTTCAACAGCCTCTGTGTGTGGGTTTTCCCTCACCTTAGCCCCCGGGACTATTATTGCGAAACTTGTCGTCAAATTCGATCCTTCCGCATACCGCTCAATCATCCATCACAAATGAAGACAGAATCACAAAAAAAACCGGGAAAAGAAGAAAAAAGTGTTTGTTTGCTCATACAAAAGGGGCCTATTTGCATTATGGTGCAATGCCAACAAAGTAGCTGTCTGAGCTTGTTCATGCTGCACTCCAAACTGTTTGACAAAGTTAAAAATTCCATACAATTTCCTTTGATTTCCGCATTCTCAAAACCTCTCACCAGTTTTCCTGTAATATTGTCATGCATCTGATGTACACGATGGGCCGGATGTGGCCCAATTCAATATGGCACTGTGTACGGGTAATCCTATACGATAGCACTGTACGGCTTACAATTAACAGTGATCCCTGAGTCAGGCACAACAGGAGAAAGACCGACAGGCTGATGGGACCATGGAGGAAGGAATAGGGACCAGGAACTTGTGCGAAGTACACTTTGAATTCCCACTCTATAGTTAAAATTATTTGACGAGAAAACAGTCGAAATTGCACCCATCTGATGTAGGCCTAGCTAGGCCTATATATACTCAGCTGATGAGTGCAAATTTGACAATTTTCTTGTCAGATTTTACACTGCAGATCAGACGGGGTCCTAAAAACACAGTCCGCGCCGTTACCATTTACAACCTAATCAGGGCTGAGCTGGGCCTTAAGGGAAGTTCAATATCACGTTACCAGCTTGTACTGGTTTGGAATTACAATAAACAAAATTGTTAGAGTTGACAAAGTGCCCTGCCAAGTCTTTGGCGCTCACTTTTCGCTGGAGCATACAAACATATAATTATGGGATGGATTTTCTTTTCATCGGCTAGGGGCGATGATTGAAGAGTCTTAATATAGACTATAAAAGATATCATTTTTGTTGGCAACTGAAGCGTGAACTTCCGGGGCCCGGTTGAATGTTGGCAAATCCAGTTCCAGGGTGGCTTTTGTTCGCTTGATCAAGGGACCTGCCCACTTATATTGATTCGATTTCATGTGACGCACCATTTATTTTCAACGGCCAAGTACAAGTACAAACAGCTAGGGTGCGGACTGTTTTATTTCCTGTTCGCGACGAAGACTGTCCAGACGTTTTCTCTTCGAGTAGGCGTCTGTCCGGACTGCGCACGAACCATATCTTAGATTTGGAAGTAAGAAAGGTGCACTGTGATAAAAGTAACTGACGAAAAGTCTGTGAGATTGTTCGACGCCTGGTTTAGCTTGTTCGACATCTAAAATGGATGCCGGAAAAGGAGTGAACACATACCTCTTGATGGTGTTCGCCTTTCTGTTGGTTTCATTTGTCAAGTTTCCAGTCAAAGCTCAAACTGAAGGTAAGCATCTCCTATGTCACCCCCCCCCAAAAAAAAAACCCCAACACACAAGCCTTATGCAGACCCGTTTTACGAGGTTCTCAGTATTGATAACTTTTGATACCATGCCACATTTATTTGATGGCTTTATCGACATTTGTGATTTTCGACGATTAGTCTGGCGGGACAGAGAGGGATCATATATTTTACCCAGACGGTTTGAATAACACCCACTATGTGAAAATATCTACGGGATTTTGCTTGGTAACATGAGAGTACATAATATTTTTATAGGCAACTTTTTTTCAGAAGGGATGGATTTTACATCTTTTTAAAGGGTGAAATTAGGCGAGAAATATGAGCACAACATGCTTTAATTTGGGGGGGGGGGTCTGAGTCGGGTATTTGAACTTCTGGAAAATGATGGGGTCATTTTCAATAACCAAACGTGTTTGTACATTAGTGTTACTGTCGGCTTACATAAAGACATGTCATTGAGAACATTTAAAGTATGTTTCCGTATAAATGTCGCACTTTGTGCTGCATTTATAATGCATCTTTCTGCATCATCAGGAAAAAAAGATGAAAGAATGCGAAAAAAAGATTAAATTCATCCCTTCTGGAACGGTTCACAAAACTAGGCAAGCCTATGTGTCTCGGACATTTGGTCTAAAAGGTACAATCGTTTGGTTCTAATTTTTTAGGCTAGGGGGCCGAGGAGGTTTCAGGAAGTCTATAATTTCTAAGTGGGAATTCGCAAGTAACAGTTTGTTTTATGTGGCGAGGAAAGGTTTATGAATAAACGACTTCGGTATTCCATCAAGATTTGCCGATATTTCTTTCGGGATAAAACATTCTTCGGATGCGTGCACAAGCATAGCGGGGTACCAGCAAACGTGAAGAGATTATCGTGTTCTGAAGTATACAATTTGGCATGAAAAAACCTTTGGACAGCGAAAGGTGTTTAGGTGTCTTGTGTGTCAAACTTTTGTGCGAACGAAAATTCCATCTCTTTTCGATTACACGAAAAGTCCGCACGGAATGCAAATTTTGGTTACCACGTCGCCTATAGCCTTGTGTGCATTTATCTGCCGCGGTTGTCCCGAAAAAAAATATAAAAAATCGTCGAATCATGCACCAGACTTTTTTGGAATACCGAACTGGCTTATTGACATTTTGTAAAAAAAAAAAGATAATATAAAAAGATGCAAATGTTTTTAATTTGAATTAAACGTATACGCTTTTGTATTACCCAAATGGTTGAACACTCTAACCAAACCGGGCTTGGAGTTTGAAACTTGTGTGTCTCATTTTGCTTGCGTTGTTGGTCTTTGTACTGCATTATAAGTTGGCTTCCGCCTTCATAAGCGAATTTATATCGGATGGCACTTTCACTAGAACTGAGCACTGCTTGTAAGCATTATTGTTTAAGCTGTTAAGTCTATTTCAATTTTAGTTGAAACTTATATAATTATGTTGCATTAGCCTATATAGCGTTAACTAGACTGGGACGGTTTAAAATTGATTTCTTGGTCAATTTTTACTAGTTAACTTCGTTTAAGTCTTAGGTATAACTTTTCCGATCTCGTCATTCGTGACAATGAGAAGTTTGGAACTAAGCAAGTATATCGACCAACAACTATTCAGTATACCGTGGTTGAGTTACCAATATCATGCGTTACTTAATTATTTAAGTTTGATTAATTTGCTTCTTTGACACCCTTTATAAGTGTCCCGGCAATAAACAAGGAAACAAGCAATTCTATTCCTTTGACAAGGAAACAGGATTTGGAACGAAAACTTAAGCAAGGATCAGAAAACGATATGAATACTTCGGTAAACACGGCACAATAACAAAATGGTGTAGGCCTATTATGTACGCCCATGAAATCGATAGGTTTCTGGAAAGCGTTCGGTACCAATCAAACTGGTCCCTGGAGCAGGAAATATTTTTTTATGTAAATTTTTCTTCTTGCATGCCAGGCCAGCGCTGACGCGAACTCTGCTGACTTGCGCATCTATAGCTCCAGGTGGGCCTAATTAATTCTGGGCTTTCAAGTGTGAAGCTGGGCCATTGAAATTGTTTTCGACGAAACAGGTTAGCCGGAAGGCGAAATGATTGGAGACTACGAATTGGCGGCATTTATTACTAAAAATACCTGTGCCTTCGGAGGTCTGTCATCCGATGAAAACATTTGCACACCTGATTGTTGTGTCAGATATCATGACAAAATATTGGATGCAATATGTCGTTTCAATGCAACGTGTTTTTCTTGAGGTTTCCTTACAATAACTTTTTTACACCGCGATTCGACCCAGAAGTCCGACGGTCTTTTTATTCTATATCTATGGTCCGACGCCGCGCGGGCGCGGCGAGCTGTGTTTATTGTATAGTAGCGCGGTTGGAAGAAATCGATCATAATGATGATATAGGGTCCACTGAACTAATTCAAGCCCCATTGAAAACAGTGTAAAATCAACAAAGTTCAGGGCCAAATAACATGCAAGCCAACATCACTGGGGTTTCTCAAACAAAAATTTAATTATTGTTTTGTATTTTATCTTTTCATTTCAGTGTCAATTTTGGGTAGATTAGCCAATTACATTTTAAAATATTCACACCAAAACAAAATCACCTCCCGAAAGTTTGTGATAGTTCCCAAGCCTGCATGTAGTCATTTTACAGTGGCATCCTTCCACTTTCACAGGCAAATAGGACCCATTTTTCAACCGTAATTTTATCAAGCCTGCCATCAAATGGAAGCCCAAAAACCAGGGAGTTGATCTTTTAGGCCATGGGTACATTTACACAATTCCAGGGTTTTTAAAGCCAAACGGTCTCCGATCGATCCGTTTTCAAAAGAATTTGTGGGGGGGGGGGGGGGCCACACTTTTTATGTTAATAAGCTCGCGTAGAAATTCTCACTTGAATTAGTTCGATGCACCCTTAAGAGTGCGTTCGTTTAGCTCACCGGCTAGGCCGGGTCGACACTGGAACCGTTTGTCTTATTCCTTCTTTGGGATAGCCGATAGAGGGGGCTATTTATATGTACAGCGCTCATCGTGGATACGCACTTTTAGCCAATCAAGGCCATGACATTTAGTGTAAGTGTCCTAGGCCTTACACTAAACTCATTCTCTCACGGTTTCTGTCAATTTTCGAGATTCTTGTATCAAATATCATTGCGAAATCATGGCACGACCTCCACTCACCAACATAAAATGACAATATTAACTTAGCATTGATTTTAGTAAAAGGCGAACAACCCAATAAAGACACCCGATCCTACTCAGTTGGAAAAAAAAAATTCAGTGGGAAAATTCCCTTCCGGCCCCTCCCCTAAATTATGAGTAAATAGGCGAAGTTTTGTTTTGGACCGTCGCGGATCGCAGATCGGAGCAAATTATCGTGAGGCATTATGAAGTTTTGAAATAAGTTTGATCATACCGAAAAGTGCAATTATAATTGAAAACACTCCCTCCAAAAACAATGAACTATTGTTGAAGTATACCAAAGCATATGCAAACTGAGTTAATCTAGTCATTTTAATTGCGAATGTCAGACAAGTCGAGCGTTGAGACAACTCGACTCGGGACAAGTCGAGCGTTGAGACAACTCGACTCGGGACAACTCGACCGTTGAGACAGCTAACGTGCACCGGAGATGCGCGCACAGGCCCGGCAAAAACGAACGATGTGCACGGACAATCACGCTGCGCTATATCGGCTCTGCTCTGTTATGTGTCACAACAGTGTCATAACTCCCAAACGGCGATCAGCCGCCTTCAAAATCCCCGGTACCATTTCCAAAACTAGGCCCAAAAACATGCGAGGCGACTTGTCTCAACGGTCGACTTGTCTTTCCATTTATCGCACATACGGTCGAGTTGTCTCAACGGTCGAGTTGTCTCAACGGGCGACTTGTCCCGAGTCGAGTTGTCTCAACGGTCGACTTCCGAATTTATTGCTATGCCCATTGATCTCCATATAGAGATCAATGGCTATGCCCTACTTTTCATTTGATTCAACGGTATGTATACAACACAGGATGCATGGAGAAACAAGGCAGTTACAACCTTTAAAACAATTGCGACCTTGGTTTCATGAAATTTCAAACGGAAAGTTGCTTTTTGTGTTTTGTTTTATTTTATATTTCATTTTTGACACGAATCGACACCTATTTTGTACGGTAAATGTTAGCAGGGGAAAGCATAGGGAAAAGTTTTCGTGACTTGTTTGCAACCCGTGTTTTATCAACAGAGGGCGCTGTACATAAAACATGGCAGCCTCCGTAAGTCAGCACGTGAGAATAATGGACCAGACATCTTGTCATAAAAAGCTATGTTGATCTCGCCTCTGAGAAGAATAAGAAGTGGAGGTTTAGTAATTTATTAAGATTACGACGACAACCTCAGAATGACACCATTTTGGTAATTTTTGAACAGTTTCTTGGGGTAGAAATTACGATTTTCAGACCTACATGACGATGACCTAGCTATCAACATGATCAATTACTCCTGTTCTAGGAGTAGGCCTAGCTATCAATATCATCAGGATCATGGAGGAATGTGTTCTTATTCCTCCATGTCAGGATCATGGCTATGCGGTTTAACGTTACCTAGCCCCATAAATGTGGCCTATTTACTGGACTATCTCCGTAAACATAGGCCACACACATGTACAAAAACGTGTCGCACTTTGCCAAATTTTGATTTTCACATTTAGGCTTAGTTTGTAGGTTTTTTTTGCTTTAGAAAGAAGCACACTCACCCTCTTTATAGGCTTATCAGAAAGTGCTGCCTTTTTCAGATGTCTCTTTTTCGTGAAATTTCCAGATTCATTTGCACACATTTGCGTATCAAAATTTCAACATGAAAATTCACGAAAATTAGACATCTGAAAAAAGCAGCACTTTCTGATTAGCCTATAAAAAGGGTGAGTATGCTTCTAAAGCAAAAATAAACAACAAACTAAGCCTAAAAGTGAAAATCAAAATTTGGCAAAGTGCGACACGTTTTTGTACATGTGGATGTGTGGCCTATGTTTACGGAGGTAGTCCAGTAAATAGGCCACATTTTGGGGCTAAACGTTACCATGCATGTTTACGGGCCGGTTGGTACGGTGGTGCCACGTAGCGCGACTTGCATGCTCACGGTACATAGCGCGGTGATTGCCATCTTTATTTTCGTGTTGCGTTTGTCGTCGTCATCGGCATTTTACCCCCAGATTTCCCTCAAAATTCAAAACCCTACCCTTTAATGACATAGGATACCTGTAATGTAAATGTTGCGCCAACTAGTGCGTCAAATAATTTAAAAGTAAATCAAGTTAGGTTTTGCCCTTCACCGACGTTTAAACACTGTATACTCAGTTAGCTTGGCGGTCGAGTGGTAAGACATCTGCACTAGAAAGCTGGAGGTAGTGGGTTCAAGTCCCACCCGAGTGATTTTTTTCCAACTTTCACTCGGGAGGTAACACACTGAGTAAACAGTGTTTAAACATTGGTGAAGGGCAAAACCTAAGTCGATTTATATCACCCCAACGCAAAAAAAATCCATCTTATATAAGTTATAATGATTTAAAAGTAGATTTTGTTCCCTTTTTTTATAGGAACCAGGCCCTTAGATGCACGATTGCCATAATGTTAACCATGTGTTAACAAATGTTTTTTGGTTGCCATATATTTGCAGGTAGCTACGATCTGGTTTTTGTAGCCAACCTGGAAAATCCTCCATCTATTTTCGTCGCCCCGGCCGACACCTTCAATTTCACCCTCATTCCCGGCTTTGATGATCACGAACACGTTCTTCGCCCCATCGCCATTGACTATGACCCAGTGGATGGCATGGTGTACTGGACGGATGTGCAGCATAGGAGCATCTCTCGTGCCTTTGTGGATGGGACAGGCTCGGTAGTTCTCTTGAGGGATCTTAGTCGTAAGTGACTTACCAAACATTTATATGAAGGATCGAAAAAACCCAAACAAATTGATTCCAGTTGGCTCAGGCTCTGGTCAAACAATAGTTTTTTTTAATTTCAAAGCGACCCTCTTGACAATTTTCTTGCAGAGACATCATTCATAACTTGAAGACATTTGCATGATTTATTTCCCCCCCCCCCCATTTTTACATATACAAGAAGGCAATGGATATTTGACCGTGAACCAGTCCCTAATTGTTTGCGTTGTTGAACCAGCACTGCACTGAACACGGGCAGTGAGTGCTTTTTGGGACTTGCACATTTGCATCGTGAAGACTTCGTATTCAGGAGATTCAAAATGTGGGAGTCAGATCAATTGCAATTTCAGACTTTTTTCCTGTTAAAAAAAATCCATCACAACCATAAATCAGCAAAATTGGAAAGAAAAGATGAATAAAAAGGTTCTCCGAATTAATGTAGGATTGGTTTTAAACCAAAGAAAGAAAACTCTTACTTTTGTGAGAATGATTAAAAAAAAAATGAGTGGTGCGATTGCATCTCCAACACGTGACACTTGCTCATGGGTCCAAATGCGTTAACTATCGAGCCACATGTTTTCCTGAGTTGGGATGGTAATTCGGTATGTACTATTGTATAGGTGTGCATGCGCAGAGGAAGTACGGCACAAAATCACGGTAATATAAATACTTTGATGAAGTAATTGTTCTACTTGAATTATTTGGCAAAGTTGCCTGTAATATTTGTGATGCGATCAAGCTAAATGAGTCGTTTGTCGACCTTGGTCAATTGGTTTTTTTTTACAGATTTGAAACGAGCACAAGCATTACTGCTGTGAAAACCGCATGATGATACCATCTTTAGTTCGAAAATTATGGAAGTCGGAACACCAAGAGATGTGATGAAGTGATGTGATGAAGTGGCCCTACATGTATTTTGACCTGAATCTCCAACTGAAAGTTCCCGACAAATGACTCATTTTGCTTGATCGTATCACATTTTGTATCTCATTTTAGGTATTTGAGGATGGAAATCAGACTGGTTTCTTCCAAGTAAGAATTAAAATATATTGATTTCTTTTTTTTTATAATCAGAACCAGAAGGATTAGCTCTTGACGTTGAGAATCGCGTAATGTATTGGACGGATACCGGCAGTGATCTCATTGAGAGTGCTACGTTGGATGGCCAAGAAAGATCCGTGATTTTCAATTTGACGAATTCGTCCGTCGGAGCCGTGGAACCCAGGGCAATTGTTGTAGAGGTCACGAACGGGTAAAGAATGATCCGTAATTATTTCTCCTTGATTTAACTCTCCATAAAAATTAAAAACCAAAAGATTTCACTATCATCCCAGCATCATGAGGCCATGGGTTTGAGTCCCACCCAAGTGATTTTTGCCAGGAAGCTTCAAGTCAATGGAATATCCCCTTACAGACAAGAATCTATGATATTACGCAGATTCGGCGATCAATTATGCAAAACAAGACTGCGTCTTGACATCCAGATTCTGAACATTCAGCGGGCATTCAGGTATTCCTTAACAGGTATTCCTTAACCTGGTGGTGTATTACAAAAACTTGGCATCCAAATATACTAATCAACAGCTAAGTCCACATTTCTGATCGAAATGACCTCACAGTTTCTAAAGTTGACTCCGATTAGTTGGTGGGTGGGGTCGCATAAAAGTAAAACATGAAGGAACTATCTACATGTTAATAAACCATTCTGCACAATCTTGGATCCATCAAATACAGGCATGTTGTTCATCAGGTTTCGAACCAGCCAATTCCCACAAACTCAGTGGTTGAGTGGTAAGACATCTGCACCAGAAAGCAGAAGGTCATGGGTTCGAGTCCCACCCGAGTGATTTTGCCAACTTTCACTCAGGAGGACTGAGTATACAGTGTTTATACCTTGGAGAAAGGCAAAACCTAATATTGGTAAATCAATTTCACATATTTGTGTTATGTTTGAAAGGCTACTCTTCTGGACGGATTGGGGTTCCTCACCGAAGATTGAACGTGGAAACACCAATGGAACGTCGCGAATGACGCTGGTTAACTCTGGACTATTGTATCCAAATAGCATAACATTGGACCTGCCAGGCACGTACACAATTGTAATGTTCATCTACCTTTTAACATATTAGCACAGGCCTGTACTCGTATCAAGCATTTACAGGCATTACAGTTAATAGACACAACAAACGTTAACCGATTACGTAGTCACTTTGTATCACCCGAAAACTGCCTTGCCTAATCCTTTCCCGTAGCAGTGTACCGTTTTATGGATTCATCGGGAAAAAAAATGCCCAAATTGTGTTAAACATTGAAACATTAATGCTTTTTACTGCTCCTCCATTACAGTTGTGCAATGGAATTTAAAAAAAATTGTTTTTCAGGTGGAAGAATGTATTGGTGTGATGCTGGAGTAGACCGCGTGGAATCCACTGACTTTCTGGGCCAGAATCGCATGGCCATTGCTGACTTGTCGACTTCTTACATACATCCCTTTGACATTGCATTCTATCGAGGGAGTTTGTACTGGACAGACTTCATTTATATTATGATCAAACTTACATTAACACCGTCTGTAGTGGCTACAGTGATTTCGTCAAGCGACTTAACACAACCAACCGGACTACACATTCACATGGGTAAGTTTTAACATAATTTAACCCTCCTATGCAAACATGCATTCTGTGCAAAGTTTTCCTTTCAGTCAAAATCAGTCAGGTGGCTGTTTTTAACAGTTAGGAGCTCCTAGGCTGAGGCCGTTAAAAAAAAAAATCCGTAAATGATGTTTAAATGATGATCTTTTGCTTAAATATTTTTCTAGAGTGTCTAGAATCCAAATTTGTGGGGGCCCTTAAGCGGGCCCCGAGCCCCATGCCATTAGGGCTTTTGCACGTAGCGCACACATTCTGATCAAACTCCATCGCCAAGTTTCCTTGCACTCTCAGCTCTTTATCCTCAAAGTTGACAACCCTGCAGCCTGCCTAAACGAGGATTGACTGGCTGTGACACTTGATACAGCTATGCTTTGACTGTAGGTCAACAACTTGCCTGCTTTTTTTTCTGTTGACTGAATTTGACTAGTCAGAGTGCTTCTTGATATAGGATCTGAATCTTCTACGAAACTTGTCCAGCTCACAAAAAGAATATTATTACCCAACATCACTAGTCCAGTTCGTTTGTAATACAGTAATTACAGTTGTAAATACAGTTGTTTGTGGACAACATATTTTTGTACAGGAGGCATCTTTATGGTTTATAAATATTCTCCAATTTGGCATTATTGAGTTCGGGGAAAATAACATTTTTGCGTACCGGGCAAACATCTCTTGGTGTGAAGCTCACTTGGTCAATGTTCTCGCGTGATGGTGAATTGACCAGTGAGAGTTCAGCTCTCGTCATGAATATGTATGAGGTATAGAAATCCTTCTTAATGCACCATTATAATATTGTCACTAAAGGTGCGAAATGTGTAATACTTCTTGAAATATTCCTTGTGATATTTGTAGACACGTTTGCGAATCACAGTTGCGTGGACAGCTTGCCTTGCGGGGAAGGCCAACGTTGCCGCCAGTTCCATGACCACTACCAGTGTGTTTGCAAGGATGGCTTGGCGGGAAATAACTGCCAACTGGGTGAGTTTGATGAGTGTGACAAAAGTTACCAAGTTTTTATTTTCTCCGCGGACATTGGATCGACAGGTTTTCACCGCTTCTTAATTGCATGCAAATGACCTTTCAACTTTGCAGAATAAAGTTGCAGAAACAAAAATGATTTTTGCAGCAATTTCACATTTGTAATATCCTTGACTGTGTCTCCTTACAGCTAACCCATGCAGTGGGGCAGTCTGTTCTAACGGAGGATCGTGCCTCCTGTCTTCGAGTAGAGATGACGCATACTTATGCCAGTGTCCTGAGAGATACTTTGGGACCAACTGCGAACTATTTGGTACGTACACAGATGAGATGACAAGGCATGGGCCACACCCATGGTGCTAATTGTAGAGTAATTGTTTCCGCTATTTTTGAATTTCTACCACAAACTATATGTTTTTTTTAATTGCTATTTTTCTACACACAGTGCGGTACGGACTGTGTCGGCCATTGTGCATTGAGTTGGTGTGCCCAAATTAATTTATTACAATATGCAGATATTTCTGTCTTTTTTTTGCACAGACGATCCCTGCATTAGTAACCCTTGCTGGAATGGAGGGATTTGCATTAATGCTACAGCAGAGTTCGCTTGTATTTGTCCCCCTGATTTCATCGGATCATTCTGTGAATCGCAGAGTCGTAAGTAGTGCCCGGACCTTATGTGTCCTTAAAGGGAATATACATCATTTGCTTTTGCTGTAATTTTCAGAAATGGATGGAATTGGGGGGTTGGAAATATATAGCAAATATAGTTACACTGACTTTTTTGAGGTTTTGGGTTCGAAAATGCTATAAAAACCAAGAAAAACTATCATTTTCCTGTAGTCTGGTTCCCGGACTCCATATAAGAAGAAACAGAGCAGTTTACATACATTGGGGAATTGTAAGGTCAGGGAACCAGTCTAGCTGGCTCGTACCCGTTCATAAGTTTGTAATCGATTGCAAACAAGTGCGATGGTCAATTGGGGCCAGTATTTAAAAAAAAAGCCAATTGTTTCCAACGCTGATCGGCCGATCAGCGTTGGAAATTGATACAAAAATACCACTTTTCTTGAAAATGACAGTATACCAGGTGCCATGATTTTACAGGATGCTTTACACTGTCATTCACTAACAGTCCAGCAAGGTATTTCAAAATGATTTGGTAGTTTTATTTTTTGATGTTTGCAAATGTTGTATTTTCCCTTTAAGCAAGACATTTTTTAACCCACCAAGGAGCAAATAGATACCTTTGAGGGCACAGGTGATGTTTGAATTAGCCAGTTGCCCCTGCATGACAACATCAAGCTGTATACTCCCTGGGGAGCTGAGATGTCTTTGGGATGTTTTCATTGAATGAGCTTTTTTTTTTTTAACTTCTATTAAAATTGATGTCTAATTACATTGAGTTGTCAAAGTTGTGACCTTCATGAAATGTACTTTTTTTGATTAGCCTGTTCCTTTTTTTTCTTGAATTTCCTTTAGATCCTTATGACTTGGTCTTTGTGACCAATGTGGATCCTCCAGGGATTTATGTCGCGCCCACGGACACCTTCAATTTCACTCTCATCTCGGGCTTAGACGGTAGCCATGTCAACATAAGTCTACCCTTCGCCATTGACTACGACCCATTAGAGCGCATGGTGTATTGGACCGATGTCGGCTTGAATGGTATAACCCGGGCCTTTTTGGACGGGAGTGGAGTGGAAGTTCTCTTTACAGATCTACAGGGTAAGCCGGTTTTGCATTTGATGTGTTTGTGCTGGTCCTAGGAGACAGCCTATTGTCCTCGTTGTGCCTATCTGACTGACTCCCCGACTGACTGGATGACTGACTGACTATAACTTGTGAGCTGGGCCGTGCTATTGTATAGGATTAACCCTATCCAGCCCATTATGTATATCAGTATACCAATATCGTCACTGTTTTGACAAAGTGACGCATCCGTCCAAAACTGAGATTTTCTGAAATCTGAGATTGTTGGATATTCTAACATTTTATGATGTCCTCTACATGATTACCAAATTTCGACACACAACATTCCACTGTTTGTTAATTACGCTAATTGCACAAAGTATTGAAAGTGCTACACACTAAGTTTTTCGTTTTGACGAAGTGACGAATCTCTATGTGTCAGTTTGTCTCATTGACTTTACACGTGTGCTATATTTAGAAATATGAAGCCTCCACGATTTGCATTTTGACGAAGTGACACATCTGCGTTCTAAAATGTATACATTTCATATACGCGCACGCGCTGTGAACAACACATGCCTCATTTTTGTTAAGAAGTAAATATTCCATTTTGACGAAGTGATGGATATCTTTAGTAATTAATATCTTCTAATTAAACATGATTTTATGAACAGAGAGAATTGTTTTTGGCTATTAAACTCCTGGGCTATTGTCTTGGTTATATATTTTTCAATTCTGGGGGAGAAATGTACACAAAAATGCCAATTAAAAAATCCACCAACTTCAAACGCAATTTTCTCAAAACTCGGTTTTGCATCTGTGGGCACAGATGTGTCACTTCGTCAAAACGGTGACGATATAACATGGTTTGAGAGTGGACAGTCGATATTAGCTCCCCCCAGATATTGATAGTTGTCAACTTTCAATACTGAGGGGAGCTGATATCGACTGCCCTACCGAAATAAACCATGTTATATTTGTTTTACTTTACCTCATACATATTCAGTCGCCGCATTTTCCGTTGCAGTATGGTCCTCGCGTGCAAAAAATCTTCGGAGAAACTTGTCCAGCTCACCAGAAGAATATTATTGCTCAACTTCCAAAAATGTCAGTTTGTTTACAGTACAGTAACTTTGGTTGTAAATACAGTTGGTTGTGGACAACTGTTTTTAGTACAGGAGGCATCTTTATTGTCCACAATATTCTCAAGTTCGGGACAGTGCGACGATTGCTTCATAAAGCGCATGCGAAGTAGACTGTCGCACAGACTACGCATGCATATTTACCCTGTGCGTGAATACTCGCTCACGCGCTTGGGAAACAAGCATCTGGCACGTGATTGTGAATGGACCAGTGAGAATTCGGCTTTTGATCATGAATATGTATGAGGTAAAGTAATGAAATATAATTTTGTGTACTCCGGAACCAGCTTTTAATGTGTGTGCTAGTGTTCTTTACTATTGATTTAGAGAGTTTTCTTGCCATCTCTTTTTAGGACCAGATGGTTTGACTCTTGACGTTGAGAATCGTGTGATGTATTGGACGGATACTGGCAGTGATCTGATCGAGAGAGCTACTTTGGATGGTCGGGAACGATCAGTGGTTCTCAACTTGGCAAACGCTTCCCTCGCAGCTGTAGAACCAAGAGGGATTGTAGTCGACCCTACTAACAGGTACGTACATGAGGCTCACCAGTGAACCAGCTTAGATTTGGCTATTGGAGCCAAATTATTTGGTTTATATGTTGAGGATTTAGGAGGCGATGATTCCCTGACTCCCACTTCGTTCTTCTCTTGTTTTGCAGTCATTTGTACTGGACAGACTGGGGTACCGCACCAAAGGTTGAACGAGCTGGCACAGACGGCTCAGGCCGTCGCGTACTCATCGATACGGCCTTAATGTGGCCGAATGGTATAGCCCTTGACCTGGAAGGTAAACCTTTGTGTATTTTTTCCTTCATGAAATGGGCCATATTTTCAGTGAAATGCCCTTGACATAACCACAGATTGGCAAGTTTGTTCCTTTTAAAATTGAAAATTCCAACTTGAGATGTATGTTTAGTTCTTGCAACATTATTGACTGTAAGGATTAGTTTCAGGTTCCCCAGCAAAACAAGCAAAACTGCCATGTTGGGGGAGGGGTTAATGTGACGTGCATTGAAAGAACAAGTGATTTTAAGAAATGATCGACACTTAAATCAATTTTACCAAGATGTGCTATTCGCTCTTTTATTAACACAGGAATTCATTGCGTTTTCCCTTCCCCTCTCACAAATTAGACATTTTACTTGTACCTTGAAATGTCCTTGCTCTTTAGGGGGAAGGATGTACTGGTGTGATGCTGGTTTCGACCGCATCGAATACTCGGATCTGTTGGGCCAGGGTCGGACTGTTCTTGTCGACCTCACAAGTATCGACATTCATCCATTTGATCTCTTTGTCTACTATGACTTTATCTACTGGTCGGACTGGGCCTCGGTGAGCCTTTTGCGTGTTGAGGCTTCGGGAAGGCATGTCGGGAATCACGGCTCGGAAAGCTTTGAACGACCTGGAGGGATTCACATATTTAAAGGTAATTAAACCTTTTAATTACCGCATGTTTTTCGTAGTGCTACACTGTAATTCAATTCAATTCAGTTCAATTCAATTCAATTCAATATTTTAAAGTGAAATTCGTTTTCCCAGTGTGCACATAAAACGTCAGGATTTACATTATACAAAAATACAATTATGAAAAAAAAAGAAGTGTGAAACACCAGTATACAGTCCCTACTTTCGAAAAGACTTTGAAAACAAAAAGGTAAGAATCTATAAATAAGGGAATAAATGTGTACTTGGTCGGTGTTAAACACTATGTTTAAGTCTGGTTGGAGTCTTGAATGCTGCTTGAAGCCAAGGGTAATTATCAGCTTTCTAGACTCCAACCAGTCTTAAACTCCAATCAGTCTTAAACATAGTGTTTAATGCCAACCAAGCACATATTTATTCCCATTCATAAATACCTTTTCGGTCGATTTTTTTTTCAAATTTTCGGTCCAAAAGTCAAAGCAAGTCAAAAATTAAAAAATTTCCAACGATTTTATTCAACAATTTTACTCTCTGTTTTTCGAAGCGCCCCTCTAGCTATATAATGGAATGTCCAGCTCGCGAGTAAGATGTAAACATCTTCTTTTATGGAGATTGGCACATGCGTCACGCGTACTGTGTGCTGACGCGCGGATGCAGCTTTTGCAAGTGCGTTGTGAATTTAGGACTATATTTTTTTAATCAATAAACCAGTAAAAGGCACTGGATTTCATAGGAGTCCAAATTTCATGTGACACTGGAAAAGTGTTTAAGACCAGCCAGCCATGTCTCTATCATCCGTTTAAGACCGGCCACGTGACGGGCTCTCGACCAATGGGAATGGGTATGATATCAGATCAGCACATTGGCCCGCTGCCCTCACGGGCACCCAGGCAATTGCAGTTAGGTGTCTTGCCCAAGGGCACAAAAAATATGTTCCTGGCAGGGTTTGAACCCACGCACCATCGTACGTGAGTCAAACACTGTAAACACTGGACCATGGTATCCTTATCTCGGCTATTACTTCTTGAAGAAATCGTAATTTAATTCATAGAGTGCTAGGGCAGTTTGGGCAAAATTAAGAGCAACGTGTAGGATGTTTTAGGGCGGTACAGGGACTTTAGGGTTTAGGAGTCTTGACATTAAATTTCTAGGATAAATTGCAATCAGGGTCATCGTCAGTTGGATCATTCTTGGCGAGCTGCGAAGCAGATGCGAACCTATGTAATACCAATTTCCGTCTGTCTGTCTGTCGTACCATCCATCCTTCCGGCGATGGAGTGGGTAGGGGGTTGTGGTGGGTACTGGGTAGGGGGTTGGAGCGGGGTGGGGATGGGGAAAGGTCTGGGGCATGTGGTGATGATGCTGTGTCTACATGTACATGTATACCCATTCATGTTCCGCATTTGTGGGGACTACACAAGAGTTCTTCCATGGTAATACATGTATGGGGACAGAAGAGGCTGTGGGGGTTACAAAAGGGCTCCACAACTGGGTCCTAATTACCCTTACAATGGAAAACTACCATGTATAAATGGAAATACATGTACATGTATTTGTAAGGATATTTGTTGACTTTTTATGTTGGCATTTAATAATACTGACCCCTACACCTTGGCACCCCATCCTAAATCCTGATCCCCTTCCATCATGCCCATCCCCAACCCTACCTTCAGCCTCCCTTCCCGCCTCCGACAGCAAGCCATGGCAGCTTCGCCGCTCTAGTTTTGATTTTTTATACTTTCAGCCAATATTTGCCAACAAATGGTTTGCCAGCATGGGGGACACTGCCAACTGTATGCACCTCACTACATTTGCTACTGTGCTCAGGGTTATAGCGGGCGAAACTGTGAAAATGGTAATGGTTCATATCTCAGAAATCATTAAGTCGCAGACGTGTTATCCGTAAAATGTCCCCGATTGGTTCCGGGGAAATACTTTAGAATCCTGGAATGAAAATTTGAGCTGATGTGCAAAATACTGAAATTTTGAAAACCATTCTGTACTTCTTTTAGTATTCATAGTGGGTTTTTTTTGTATTGGAAAAGAGACATGGATCAAGTAATCATTAGATTGTATATCTTTTTTTTTTATTTATTAAGCAGGGTCTGACATTTTGATCCTTTCAAAATCTTAAACGGTATGTTCTTTTTGTTGTTTGTTTGGTTTTGCAGACAATCTTCCTCCTACTTTCACCACCGGTTGCCCGAGCAACATACTTCGTCTTGCCGACAACAACCAGAGGTCTGTCCCCGTGTCGTGGCCCGATTTGAGTGCGTCCGATCCCAGTACACCGTTGCTATGGAGCTCCACTCATCGACCCGGTGACGTGTTCTCCGTTGGCGTGGTTACCATGGTCACATACACGGTGACGGACCAAGCTGGCAATGCTGCTAGTTGTAACTTTACTGTGACAGTGACTGGTACGATTTATTTTTAAAACTTTTTACAATTATCAACTATACGGGTATCAATTCTTTTTTGAGCTAGTGGTGAAGCAGTACATTTTTTTCTTGTGATTCTCTTCATTTAGGGATTGGCCTTGACTGTCCATCCAATGTCACAACAGCTACTGATCCTGGAGTTTTAGTTGCAAATGTGTCGTGGGTGCTTCCCAGCGTCACTTTCAACGGTTCTCAACAACCAGTCACGTTCTACGTCGGCAGTCCGCCTACACAGGATACCAGTGGTACTGATCTTCAAGTGCATGTGTACTCAGACTACCAACCAAATACTGTCTTCAATCTTGGTGTTACGCGTGTCACATATCGCGTCCAAGGACTGGGGATGCAGTGTCACTTTCATGTCATTGTCAGAGGTACGTCTCATTGGGCAGTTTGGAGCGTTATTAGGAGCAACAGGCAGGGTGCTATTAAGCAGTTCACGCCGGAATTATTTTGACAAGAACGGAAGGAGGCGCGGGATTACTTTTCGCTGGACCTCATGCCAGGCGGGTTGAAGCCGTCACCCTCAGGCAGCACACTCATATTTCCGGTTTGCTCACTGCGAGCGGGTCGTTGACAGATATTTCCGGCCTCGCTCCCTGCGTGTTTATCCGTCATCCGTTCCGAATACCGCGAAACCTTTGCGTGTATACACGTCATCCGGCGCGAACTAGTTAAATTTGTAGGACAAGTTGAAATAAAAATTTTTTTTCTCTCTCACAGATGTTCTGCCACCTACTTTCACTACCGGTTGCCCGAGCAATATACTTCGTCTTGCCGACAACAACCAGAGGTCTGTTCCCGTGTCGTGGCCCGCCTTGAGTGCGTCCGATCCCAGTACACCGTTGCTATGGAGCTCCACTCATCGACCCGGTGACATGTTCTCCGTTGGCGTGGTTACCTTGGTAACATACACGGTGACGGACCAAGCCAGCAATGCTGCTAGTTGTAACTTTACTGTGACGGTGACTGGTACGATTGATTTTTTAAACTTTTTACAATTATCAATTATTCGGGTATCAATTCTTTTTTGAGCTCGTGATGAAGTAGTACATTTTTTTCTTGTGATACTCTTCATTCAGGGGTTGGCCTTGACTGTCCATCCAATGTCACAACTCTCACCAATCCTGGCGTGTCTGTTGCAAATGTGTCGTGGGTGCTTCCCAGCGTCACTTTCAACGGTCCTCAACAGCCAGTCACGTTCTACGTCGGCAGTCCGCCTTCACAGGATACCAGTGATACTAATGTTCAAGTGCGTGTGTACTCCGACTACCAACCAAATACTTTCTTCAATCTCGGCGCTACACGTGTCACATATCGTGTCCAAGGACTGGGGACGCAGTGTCACTTTCATGCCATTGTCATTCAAGTCGGTAAGTACCAGCTTTGGTTTATATAATTGTTCCAAAAACATTTATTAAATTGAAACTTCTTATCTCGTGGAAAATTGCATTATTTTGATGATTGTAACTAACCGTCCTTTTTAATTACTGTCTTAGATAATGAACCACCGATGATCAGTGGTTGCCCTGGTGACGTCATCATCCCTGCCAAGCCTTCGACCAATCAGGTGGCTTACAGCTGGCCCCCTCCTGTCATCTCGGACAATGCTGGTCCTTTTGAGGTCACGTTTGGTTGCCAAGCAACTAAAGTTTGGAAATGTAACCAAACTGGCAGTGGGATGTTCACGTTTGGTGTCACCAAGGTGATGTACAACGCGACAGATGCGTCTGGAAACCGCAACATGTGTCAGTTTAAAATCGCCGTCAAAGGTTCGTGCATCATTTTGTTTGTCATATTTTTGGTCTTTACACAACATCGTTTCCATGGGTATAATCTTACTTCGCCATATTGGTTCCCATCATGCCTTGCGTGATCTTAAACCCTGGAATTGTGTAATTTAAATGTCCAATTATTTGGGATATTTAAATTAGGACTGCATTTGATGTGTTTAACTCGCTACGCAATGCTTACAATTTAGAAAGTTTTTTTGTAGAATCAATCCTTTCAAACTTGAGATTTCAATGTCGTGTTATTTAGCAAGGATTATATTAAACGTCTGTCGTCCCTTTTCAATACAAGATACAGGTTAAATTATGGTTGTGTGGACGTTTATATTCAACTTTTAAATGCTCTTTAAATTTTATATCATTTTGTTTAAAATGCGTTTTGTTGTCCAATTAGGGTCATCATGCTGTAGTGTCCCTTTAAATTGAGTTAAATATGAGGTTGCATTGGGCCATAATATCAGTTCATTTTGACCAGCGAACACCATTTCAAACCCATGCTCTCACATAATACTACATTGTATTACATTGTGTTTATTAACTGAAGAATTCATGAAACCGTGCTCTTGGGCGGTTACGGACACATAAGCAGGCAGGGCAGTTTTGGGTGCTTCACTATTTGCTCACTTGCATCTTTTTAAATTCAAACTGCCTATTTAGCCGTGGATCTAGTGTGCCGAGCAAATCTCACAGTCGATGCGGAGCCAGGTTCCACCAGTACCAGCGTGGACTGGATTGAACCGGTTGTAACTGGATGGGACGGACCAACCAACTTCACCTCAAGCCTCAGTCCTGGCGTTGAACTCCAGATAGGTAGCCATGTTGTCAACTACCGGCAGTGGTTTGAGTACGGCCTGATTCTGGACTGCTCGTTCTCAGTTCAGGTTATCGGTGAGTGAGATTTTTGTTTGTTTTTATATAGGCACTGTTTAATTTTTTTTTATTATATTTTTTAAACATCGTACCTTGCCCATATAACACGCTTTCACAACCAAATCTTGCAGTTCCCCCTTCTTGTCACAACATGGGACGCCGGGATCATTGAAAATTTCTTTAGTTTGTCAACTCACATCGATCTCACTCCCTGTATGTCTGCCATCTTCAAAGCGCGGTAGCCGGAAACATGCTGCGTAGTTACCGATGTCGACCCGCGAGCTGGAAATGGACCCTTTGAGGGATAAACGTTGAGGCGCGCTGTATTGTGAATCGAGCGTATTGGTTGAAGCAGAAACGTTTGTGCCTGCAATTTGCATGTGACCTCAATAATGACCTCTTTTCTTGTGGTTGCGAGATAAGTCCACAGAAAGGAAATAGGAAAAGACTCGAAAAGATAATAAAACAGCAATATTTCCTTGCTCATTTATATTTACATATTTTATTGTCATTTAAGGTTTTTGTCCAGCCAACACCACGAATGATGCTCTTCATGGCCGGTTGATGTGGCTTGCAACAAGAAGAGGCACAACAGCAGAGTCGTTCGAGAGATGCCCGCTCATGACATCAAAAGGTGAGACGACAATCAATTGTGAAGCTAAAAATGATAATATGATAACTTTAAAACGGTGGCTGTGTTTGCAATTCCATAACCTGAAAAGTACATAAGTGATTTGAATGGTTCTTGTACTAAAAGAAAGCTTATGAATTGGGCTTTCATATCCTAGATTTTGAAAGTGCTACGTGCAGAACTTCCGTAAAACAATGGTCCCAACATTTGGGTTTCGTTTTTTTTTTAACTCACCCTGTATTTTAACAGAGCTGATTTTATTTGCTATTCAAGAGTTTGAAGATTAAAGTCTAGTAAACAGGATTTTCCTCTTTCATTAGATTAAAAAATATCACGATTTTGATATTATGTTGGTTAATTTTGCATACAGCTGGGAATCCGTTAGCTGTTCGCAACTGCTCCGTTGTAGCTCCGCCGCTCTTTTTCCAGTGGGGAAACCACGTACCTCAAAGTTGCGGAGAAGAAAGAATTGAAGTAACTCTGGAAGACGCTGCTGTTGTAAGCTTTGAAGATCAGCCCTTTAGAATATAAATCGAGTTTACTGGAGCTGGAATTGAACCGATGACCTTTAAAATGTTCAATTGATACACCATTACGGTGCTGTACCCTTGAGCTTATATGTGATGTGATCAAGCTACACGAGTCGTTTGTTGACCCTGGTCAAAACATTTTTTATTACGGATTTGAAAAGAGCACAGTATCAGCATTACTGCTGTGTAAACCGCATGCTGATACCATCTTTAGTTCAAAAATTATGGAAGTCGGAACACCAAGAGATGTCATGAAGTGATGTGATGAAGTGGCCCTATTTTGGCCTGTATCTCCAAATAAAAATTCCCGACAAACGACTCATTTAGCTTGATGGTATCACATATGTTGAGAGTCTATATGTCAGCGGATCAGTCTTAGCACACCCAGGTATAAGGCCTCAGACTGGATAGTGTGCCATGAACAGAGATTGAACAACTTTGTAACACTGTCTGATGTGAAGGGCTAGATTGCTCAGTTATTGTAGGGTAGATCAGTGCGCTAGAGGTACGCAGCAGGTTCACATTCTGCCACAGTCACATTTCTTAGTTTAATCTTTATTGATTAAAACTGGGCCTGGTCAGTTTCCCTTGTAAGTGATGATTCACAACACATTCATAACGTAATCTTGACAGTTATAAAACAGTTTAAGATTCAGCACGTATTATAATTACTGAGAATGGTACCTTAGGCCAAAACAAAAGTCTCCGGTTTCTGGTATGGAGCTTGCCCAAACAGTGGTGCGGCGACGTAGCTTTTTTTTTTTTTTTTTACCTGTTTTTTTGCTTCGAATGTAGGCTGATGACTGCAAATGGTGCCCGACTAAACTTAGTGCAAATATATGGGAGTCCAAAGAGGCGACATCAAGCTTATTCTCGATCATAACCCCACCTAAAAACATGTTAAAATTGTGCAGCAGCAGGATTCCAGTCAAACCAATGAGTTTGGCGGTTTTGTGACATCATCTTTTATTGAAAAAGACACCTTTTTCATTTTACCGACGCGCATGGCTACGGCGACGCGCGTGCATACCAGAAACCGGAGACTTTTTTTTTTTGGCCTTAGGTAGACATTCCCATTGGATTGTGCGCAACAAAATTCAAATATTCATGACCCTAACCCCCATGTTACCTTATCCTACCCTCACAAATTTTGGAACCTTCATGTTTTGGACCACGCACGAGCAATCGATCTAGCTTTTTAGCAACCCTAAAATTTTGCCTCTAAATAGTTGTGGCATTAGGGAGACCTTGGAATATCTCCTTGATCTACCTTTAATATTCTCCTGAAGGGTACATTTACAGAAACTCATTGTTTCAATCTGTATTTTGTTGTCATTCTATAAAATGTTTAATTCTTATCTAAGTTGACTGAACAGTCCTATGGAGAAACTGATTAAATGTGTCTTCTGTTTTTGGCAGATTGACGTCAGTCCCGGGAACGTGAATGAAGTGGTTGAGTTTCTGGCCAATGAGACGTCAGAGTCAACTGAAAGTGCAGAAGATGTGGAAGCGGTCTCCACCATTTTGATGAACATTGTCGGGGCAGGATCAGGAGATACTGAGGTAGCTGATCCCCAAAAAAATGACAACAAACTAAAAACTTGCAATATGTACGAATTGAGAAATGAATGTTAATAAACTTGAATCTTTACTGATTTCCAGGTTGTGGCTTTATAAGATGGCAAATTCTCAAATAGGTTTCGTCTCAGCTTTTAATGGTTTCTAGTGGGAACACAGGCATCTTAAGAAGTGAAATATTGACCTGCAAAGGGTACTCATGCTCATCTGCGTGAGATGCATGATCACAAAACGGGCATAAGGTCAAGGGAAGTGGTGTATCCTTAGCATTACTCCAAAGTTCCAGGGTTGCTGTTGATAATAAGCGATTGTCCGATTGATGTAGCCGGGTACTAGTGTGGAAATGCTGAGTTAGTGGTTTATGCAAATTTCAAGTACCAGCTTGTGTTATTGATTGACACCATGTGATCATGGCTTAGCCAATCAGGATAAAGAATCAGCTGTGGGTCTTTATAAAGAAATCGTTCACAAAACATTTTGCAGAAGATATTCCAACTAGCCTAGCCTGTTACCTCAATGATGGCACATACTACCTGCTCACACTTGAGCAAACGTCCAAAGTAAACTTCGATCCCTAGAAGATGTGCGAAGCGACGCACTAAACTTAATTCCAAAGCTATCAGAATAGGACTTCAAAAGAGATTCAAATTGTCAGCCCAACAAGCTATTTGCCATGAGATGGTTGGCAGTGAACATGGTTAACTAAACTTCTGGAGGATTCTTGGTTCTTGGCTTCTTGATTGGTCCTTCTCCTAAATACTCCACGTGGGAGTTTATACAGGAGGCCAGAAACACCGGGCCAAACCCCTTCTCTTAGCGATAAATGTTTAGTGGGTTCTTTTACGTGCATTTATGCAACACACGGGACCTACTGCTTCACATCCCATCCGAAGGACGAAGCAATAATGGTTAAGTGCCTTGCTTAAGAGCACAAGTGTCCGCCGGTGGGCTCGAACCCACGTCACTGTTGCCTCTGAAACACCAGAAGATAAGTCCAGTGCTCTTAACCCCTAGGCCATGACACTCCATTCTACGGCCAACTTAGTAGGTGTTTTATTGTAAACCTTGTGGAATTCAAGTATTAATAAATTTTTATGAAGGTAACCAAGTTGGTGGTACAGACGGTAAGCAATGTCATCATGAGTACCAGCCAGACTCCTGACTCCCAGACTCCTGAGGTGAATGCTGGCAGCTCCTCAGCCATCGTCCAGTCTGTTGAGGCTCAAGTTTCCTTGACTCTCAGACAAGAGGGTCCGGTCAGTATACAGCAGGACACCATCCACGTGGAGGCGGTCAGTCTGGACCCAATGCAGGTTAGCAATGGACTCACCTTCGTGTCTGCTCCGAAGCAGCAGACCGGACAGTCTTCACGGCAGGAGGGCAGTCTTGTCGGCACTAAGGTCACGACCGTGGTGAATGCCAGTGAGGTGCCTCAAGATGTGATAGCTTCAATCCGGTTACCGGCTAACATTGTCGACTTGATACAGGCCGGCAATGGTAAGACTGATTTTCAGTAGAGACATGTTTGATTCGTAGATCAAGGCATTGTTCAATTACCTTTAAAGACAAATTGTAAAAAAGAAGGGCTGTAATGAGTTTTGCTCATTAAAAAATATTGGGTTTACTTTGTTTCCAACTTGATATATTTTAGTGTCATCTGCATCCCCTGCTAGGCTTGAATTGTGACTTGCTCCAATATAACTTTGCTAGCTGATCCCTTGACAAACTTAGAAGGTGTTAAGACAAGGCAAGCCTGTCTTTAGTCTTTTTCTGACATCACTGATTTTTATAAATACCTTTTAGAAAATGGTTCCCAGCCGCTGCGGGCGAGTTTCATTGTCTACGCTGATGACACCTTGTTCAAGTCAGCTCTGATCAAAGGCTCCCCAGGGAAGAACGGCTCCAGCCTCCGGGTTGCTGGGTCCGTTGTCTCACTGACTGTGGAAGACATTGAGTTGGTCAACCTCACCGAACCAGTGGTCATCCAATTCAAGGTACTTGTCTTCATAAAGATATTGTGGAGCTTCTGTACGGAAGCCAGTCCATCATAGGTTAGACCTAAGCATCCTAGACAACCAAATCCTAATTTGTAGTTCTGTAGGTTGTGCAGTCTTGCTTTTCGGTTTATTAATATTGTTGAGTTTACAGTCCAGCATTGTATCTCATGGTCAAACAGGCACCGGCCATTAATGAAACGGAGGGAAATAGAACCATCGAGTGTGTCTTCTGGGATTTTGATCGGAATGACGGAGTCGGCGATTGGTCATACACGGATTGCTGGCTGGCAAGAGAGACAAACGATACGGTGTCCTGTAACTGCAGCCATGCGACCAACTTTGCCATTCTCGTGGTAAGTTTCCTAACTGAAGTTCGTTTCCTAAGCGGCTTGTCTTGGAGGTCCTTTGAAGTTCACCATAAAGTAAGTTGGGAAAGTAAAAAAATGCATGAATTTAACACAGACCCCTCCCTGTTCCCTGAAAATCCACGATGTTTGCAATCCTTTGAAAAAATAAGACCACAATGTGCAGTTTCCTGCAGAGTGAAGTACTTTCAGAATTCAGTATGGTTCTTCCACCATAACTTTGGGGAGTTGGGGTTAAAGGGAAAGTACAACTTTTGCTTTTGCTGCAGTTTTCAGAAATAATTGGATTTGGAGGATAAGTATGTTATAGCAAATATTATTAAGCTGACTTGTTTCACTTTTTGAGCTGGTTCAAAAACCAAGAAAACCAATCACGTTCTTGTAGTCTGGTTCCTTGACCCCACTTTAGATGCAATGGAGCATTAGGCTTTTGGGACGTGAGGTCAGAGAATCAGTCTAGCACGCTTTTACTCCTTCAAAGGTGTGTGATCAATTTCAAAGAAAATGCGGAATAACTAAATATGGAGAAGTAGGAGCAAATTTTCTCCAATGCTGGTTGGCCGACCAGCGTTGGAAAATACCATTTTTCTTGAAAATGGCAGCACACCAGGAGCCACGATTTTACAGGGTGCTTTAGACTGTCATTCCCTAACAATCCAGTGAGGTACTTCGTGATTATTTGATCATTTCGTTTTGTGATATTTGCAAATGTTTATATCTTCCCTTTTGATCATGGCATGAATGTTTTCAGATAAAAATGAAAGAGATAGTCTGAATGTTTTAGTTCAGATAATTGTTTTTCTCTTTCAACCTTTAAGTGCTGAGTGGTGTGTGGATTCAAGGTTTCTGTTTTTACTGTTCTTCTTTTATCTAGAATGTCCATGGACAGAAGGAAACAAGTAAGGTATTGCGGGATGTTTTGAATATCATAACCAACGTCGGTTGTGCCATCTCCATCATTGCACTGGTCATCACCTTGACTGTGTATCTAGCGATCAAGTAAGATCTCTCTCAATCTATCTGAAGCTCTGTCGCACTCTTGCGAATACAGCTAACGTGTGCCCAACGTTTTTGGGCATTTGGGTGTTGTCATTCGTTTGTGACAGGTTTGGCATTTAGTCGTATTCGTTACCAGTTTGTAGGGGTTTGAAAAGGTGGGCTGGGTCTAGGAAAAGTTTCATGTTCAAAATTTTGAGGGGGGGGGGGAGACAACGTAGTGATCAATATGTTATGTATACACTCTTTAATCACTTTCAACCCTTGCATTAATTAGGAACTTTATACAATTACAAGCCACTCATGTGCATAAAATGTGATATTTTGTAGCAAAAGTGCCTGTCACACTGAAGCTTTCACAGGATTCACGTCCTTAGTTTGTCCTCCACGCAAGGCGTTCCTACAATGATTATAAGCTTTTTCTGTAACCATAGGAAACTGCGAACTGGCAAATCTCGTCAGATCTTCATCCATTTGTTCTTCGCCTGGCTGATGTTGTACGTCGTGTTCCTTGCCGGCATCGACAACGCAAAGGTAGGTGTGAATTGACACTAGAAGTTCAATAAAGGAATAAATGTGTGTTTGGTTGGTATTAAACACTCTATTTAAGATCGGTTGCAGTCTGGATGGGTGTTTATCTCGGGTAATCACCCATCCTGACTGCAACCAATCTTAAACAGAGTGTTTAATACCGACCAAACCCACATTTATTCCCATTCATCAATACCTTTTCGGTCAAAAAACAAATCTTTTCCGTCCAAAAATCAAAAGAAATAAAAAACTAGACGTTGCCAACCATTTTGTTCAACAATTTTACTTCATGTTTTATGAAACACCTTTGACTATAATATAGAATGTCCCTCTACAACTCCTCACCTTATAAGGAGATTGGCGTGTGTGTTGCGCATACTGCGCGATGTCGCGCAAAACGCAGCTGGGCTGGTGTAGTGTGAATTTCAGATTATGAAATATGGATTCACTGGTAGTATTGCGCATGCATATGTTAGGAATATATGTTCAACCAATGAAACGTTAAAAGGCACCGGATTTCATGGGAGTCCAAATTTCATGTGACACTGGAAAAGTGTTTAAGACCAACCAGCCATGTCTTTATCATCCATTTAAGACCAGCCACGTGGCAGGCTCTTGACCAATAGGAATGGGTAAACTGTCTTGGATATTTAGGAATAAACATTAGGTGAGGAAAATATTTTGCTGATTGTAATTGTGTTCACTTTACTCTATTGAAAGATTGAATTAATTACTGAAATTAAATAAATGGGGTGTAATGAAGTGCTGTTCCATATTGTGTCAAGATGATTATTTCGCAATTTTGTGGTCGCTGGGGAAAAATATCAGTTATTGAAATGTTATGTTTTAATTTTAGGGTAGTGGAGGTGGTTGTGTGTTCGTTGCAGCTTTACTTCACTACTTTGTCTTATGCACTTTGATGTGGACGGCTGTTGAAGCCAGGAACATGTACGTCAGTGCAGTGAAGGTGTTCCCAGAAGATACGCCTCACTACATGCTCAAGGCTTGCCTCTTCGCTTGGGGTGAGTTTCTTGCAATATCCTCTGCAAAGTTATTATTATTTTAAGATAGGCTAATACATGAATCATGCATAAATGACGTACCTTGTCAGATGTTAACGTTTACCCAATCAACTGTTTTCCAGGATCTCCACTGATTGTTCTGGCGATCTCCTTGGCTGCAACTGCAACTGATCACTACACAAACGAGGATTAGTAAGTAAAACAGATCATGAAATAGAAATTGTCTGTCTGGTCTCAATGAAGAGGTGAAATTTCCTATTGTTTTTCATGTACTTTGTATCTCCTCTCAGCTGCTTCCTTGAGCCTGGTCTTGTGCTGTACCTCGGCCTCCTTGCTCCCATTGGTCTCATCCTCATCCACAACATCATCACCTTCATCTTGGTCATGCGCAGCATCCTGAAGGTCAGGGAGGCATCTCGCTCCCAGCAGATCTCCAAACGCCTCCAGAATGCCGTGGGAATCTCCACCCTCATGGGGTTGACCTGGTGTTTTGGGTTCCTGGTCGTCATCGACGGATCGGAGGCCTTCCAGCTCATCTTCTGTCTGGCCAACTCCTTTCAGGTGGGATATCTTCCATACTACAGCATGAAACCTTATTGTCTCCAGAATTTTCTTCGAGAAACCCAACTATTTTATCCACCTGTGCAAGATCTAATGGCACAGTTTTTGGATTAGACAGAAAGGGCATCTTAGTCACCTCCATGGCGAGAGCCTTCCTCGCCCCAACAAATGTCTCTCAAACCTCTTGGTTGGTTTTGATCATGAAAGATCTGGGCAGGGTTACGGCTAACAGTTGCATCGGCAAAATTGTCGTTATCTTTCTGAAGCATTGTGTGAAAGCTGGCGTCTTAAGAAGAAAGTTGGATACAAGGTCTTGCCTTGCATTGGTATAATTATGTTCTTGTTGAATTTGCCTTTTATTTACTTTACTTTATTCTACCTCATGGTACATGTAGCGCAAAAAAATACTTAGAATTCTTCTAAATTAATAAGGTATGTTATAACGAATAAGATAAAAAACCCCAATTTATTAGTATTAATACCAAGAGATGTAGGGGACTTACACAAAGCAAGCATCTCGAGTGCGAGTCCCCTGAACAGCAAAAACAATAACGCAATTAACAAAATACATAATAACAACAAAAAGGACTCTGTATGACATAGACAATACGAGAATGTAATTGACAGGGACGATGAGTTTGAATTAATGTAAAGAAGCTTAAAAAATTTGACAGAATCCTTATTGAATTTAAGGTCCATGGGGGCAAGGTGTGTTTTTGATCATGCTGGACCTCATTCTGAATGAGATAATAACTGTTCAAGAATGTTTCATTCATTTCAGGGCCTGATTGTCTTCATCATGTTTTGTGTGCGACGTGAAGAGGTCCGCACCGCCCTCGCACCGTACATGAAGCGCCTCTGCTGCGGTCGCACCTGTGACATACAGATGCCTTGCAAAAAGGATAGGTCATACGACCTGCCCATGTTGTCTGAATCGGTGCCAAGTTCACAATCGACTGCCCACACTGCTGAATTTGACATGTCTGTGTCTGCGTCGGGACCCTATTAGTGAGAGGCAGGCTTCAACACTCGCTGTCTGAAGTGTCAATACTTATTACCTTACCATGCACAACATTACTGGACCGAGCTCAGTCTAATGTGGCTTTCTTAGTATAGGTATTTCTCCAGCACTTAACTGGTTTGTTACTCGTCACTCAGTTTCTGATGGGAGGCAGGTGGCTCTGGACAACGACGCACATACATTGGGGATAGCCTGACTGTATGATTATGGAGCTATGAAAAAAAGGTCCATGGTACGATCAAGGACAAACCGTGCTCTGCCCCGCCGTATGTGCGAACATATTAGGTCGTCAACTGATTGAGAAGCTATTATCTCAGTAGGGTGCTCATGAATGCGTCGCGCAAGCCACATTAGACTGGGCTTGGTCCGGTAATAAAGTGGTAGGTGGCACTGACATGGACACCACGCGCACCCACATCGGGGTTTATGGGGTACCACTATCCACTTTGCTTCCCTACCATTGTTCGCTTTGTTTCTATTTGAAATCCCGCTATGGCTTTTCTGATGTGCGGTACCAGAATATCTAAAGACCAACTTGTAGGATACTACTGTCCTCATTGTTACTCTCTGTTCTCAGTACCCAGTAAGTACCCATATGTATTAGTACAGCATTAGCACGTGCACTCGTTGGCACGTTTGTGCCAGCTAAATTGATTTGAAATCCTCGAAAACAAACTTGTTACGCCTTTGTGTAAGCTTCAGTCACCATTTGATTACACAGGGATGTCCTTTCCAGTGATCTTCCCCAACTTTTCCTTTAGTACCATGCAAGGAGTACTTGTCCACAAAGTCCATAACCCCCACTGGATAGAGTGACAGGTGCACTCAATCTGTGACTGCCTCATGTACATGGCCATGCAGGCAGGCATGATTTGCACGTAGTTGAGAGCTTTTGCTGATTGGCAATTTTCAGCAACTGTGCAGAATTGTGCAGGCAGTTTGCCGACAATGTGCAGACATAATTAAGCTTGACCTTGCTACTAGTTTCCAGGGGCCAAATTCACAGCACTGCTAAGTTCACAAATTTGCTTAGCACAAAAAAAAGTCCGGCTTTACAAAAACAGGTTACCAGCCAAAACTCCATGAGATGTATTGTGCTCGTGATTAGTATTCAGCTGTTGTAAATTTGCTATTGCATGAAAATCCTTGGAGTTTTGGCTGGTAAACTGCTTTTATAAGACAGGTTTTTTTTTGTGTGCTAAGCAATTTTTTTTTACTTAGCAGCGCCGTGAAATTGGGAACTGATTACTGTGGGAGGGGAGGGGTGGTTTTATTTTAAAGACTTAAGCAATGTACCATAAGAAACGAAATCATTCCATTTAAAAAAACCAGCAGTTGTATATAATTATTGGTTGTCAGAAGGAGGAATAGTCGTATGACATTAGTATCATCAATATCAGTTTTTTTTTATTTGTAACCTAATTCTTTTTATGTAAGCTAATTAAGTTTTTCTAGTTATTGCTTCGTTTGGTTTCCGTTTTTTTGTTTGTTTTCCAGCATTTTCGAACACAAAACTTCAAACATGTCAGTGTAACAACATTTGATCTATTATACTTAACCCTCAAACAGTTCATTTCTGAAAATTACAGCAAAAGTCGATGATGTACATTCTCTTTAAACATACATGTAGTTGATTTCACATTTTTGTTGTACCGGTAATCTTATTTTGCTGTATCTGTGCCTGTTATTTATGTAGTTTTTGTGGTTAACTGGAGTAGTTTTTTCATCACAAAATGGAAACACTGTAAACAGCAGTGAAGTTAAGAAATATTGCTTAACTTTATATTTTAAATCGTTTATTCAAGTTCAGACATTGTAAGCAATTATCAAGAAATCACACAATGTTATTTTTCAAGCATGCGAAATGAGAATAAGGTGAAAAAAAATAATCTTGGGCTTAGTAATTAAGAAAAAAGAAAAAAGCAAAACAAGTTACAGCTATGTTAAGTGTATTTGTGGATTGTACACAATTAGTGTATAGTATTTTGTATTTACTGCGACGTAACTGTTTATTACATTGTATGGAATAATTGCATTGTATTCAGATTTAAAATGATATGTGTCATTACTCAAATGTACAAGGTGAAGTCGTTCATATTTGAATCTATATAACGGGTGTGAAATCTCAGCTTTAAAGCTGATTTCAGCTTTTTTTATTTGGATTTCAGCTTTTTTGCTTCACTTGCTGTGTAAAAAATATAGGAGATTTCCAAAGTTCAACTTTTTTACAACTTCTCGAGCTGTTTCCGGTTCTTTTCATCAGTGGTCACTCACACCCCTGATATAATCATATGATTTATCCTGTACCATTTACACTTTTTCTTGACACAATTACATCCAGCATTCTACCCAGAGAAAGCAAAATCATTACAACAGTTAATAGCCAACCAACATTTTATAAAATGTGAATATTAAATAGTAATGAATACATAATGAATGTCGCATTTTACAAGTCAACACCTTCAAAAAATTAATGTATTTTCCAGCAGGCTACAATATTGTCGTGTTCCCTAACGTGGCGCACTTCGAAGCTTACCCGACTTTCCTCGTGTAGTGTTGCCAAACCTCTTTGTTGACAAACCACAAATTCATGCAATGAAATACTAGTACTTTTACCTTATCAATGCTTGCTATTTTACCTCTGTGAACAATTTCAGTTTCATAAAATTTAATCCGAAATTCAAAAACGGTGGTGTCCGGAAATTGGGCACAAATTGGCGGAGTGTTCCCTAACGTGGCGCACTTGAATAAATCTTAGAAAATTCCAAATTAACACTTACGAATTCCTGTAAACTTGATAAATTCTGATAAATAATTAATATCTTTACTTACATACCCAGCCAAATGTTTGTCAGAAAATTATTTTCTTATTTTTCAGGGCATTTTCAAAGGGTTCACTTTGCACTTGAAAATAAAATCGGAAAATCACGCCAAAATAGCTTTTCTTTCTAACTTTGTTACGGGTAAATAAACTCGCGATTTATGAACAGGACCGTTTAGAACTTGATGAAATTTCACTTTCTGTGAAATTTCAGTTTAAAATTTTGCTGTAGGTTGGCGCTACCGGCGAAAAATCAAAGTGCGCCACGTTAGGGGCCGCGCCACGTTAGGGTACATCAACAATATTGTATCCAGGCCAAGAATCCTAGGTAGCTACGTAGTACGGTACGGTGTGTATACATCTACTGCGCAGAAATAGGATGCGTACTAACGTTCAGCTAATTTGCATACTCTTTGAAGTTTCATACTTACATACATTTTTGTATATTAATAATTCTAAAACAAGAATCTAGACGAGAATTAAAATGTAGTAATTCTACACACAGGTGTTACCTTTTATTTTTTTTATGCTGTGTTTTGTGCAAATAAATCTCCAAACTTTAGACCAATCAGAGTGTGTGTTAGAAAACCACAAGGCGGCCATCTTGGATTTGAAAGCACACTGCATAAAATCACTGCATGCAACGTGAAAGTACTGATATAGTCGACATTTCATACAGCGTGTTGAAATACATCAACCTGAAGTTGACCTGTATGCATTCGTGAAGTATAAAGACACACCAGGTAAGGTATGCAAAGTTACCTTGGGGCGTTATAAGCAACAAAAGACCTGCACCGAAAAAGAGAAAATGCATTCAAACACGGATCCTACACACAAGGATTAACGACTCGGCCCAACTCCAGGTTAGACGCATGATAACGGCATGGTACTGGTGGCAAATACCATGAATACTTTTCAACAACTTACCCCTGCGCGCGGTGGCTTTCGGATTTGTAAGGCTCTGGCCGATCTGGCCTCGAAGTCTGTCAAGCCAGCGAATTATATGTTTGAATATTCATGAGTCTACGTTTTTGGTCTTTATTATTGAATTCTGATAAGTGATAACTACATAGGCCTAACCATGGTAATGCCGAGCACAATATCTTTAGCTTTAAGATGAACAATGAAATGTCGCTTTTGTTTCATCGGTTCGGCATCTTATCTCACTAAAACTTTTCAATAATTAAAAGCCTCATTAAAAACGAAATTCGGTTAAACGGTGTTCTCCTTGAAATTTGACGTTTATTTCCCGGGTAAATACTTCATCTATGACGACAAAAACTGCACAATTCCATCTGTTATATCCTGAAGTATTTAATTTTTTAAAAATAATTTGGAACAATTATATCTTAGATAAGAAGTAGTTTTGCTTACAGTTTTATGAATATTTCCGTTTTAGATGTCTTGCAAAACCCCAACACAATAGGACACCTGGAACATTCGCGATTACGCGCCAACGGGTATTAATGCCCGTTATCACGCGTCTAACCAATTCAGGCAAGTCCGCTCAGTGCATTTTGTACTAGAGCTCTTAACAGTCGTTTATCCTGGTGTCTAGGATCCATGATTCAAAGTAGGCCTAGCGTGAGTGGCAATGCATGCTTATTGCATGTAACATGCTGTAGATTTTTGCTTATCACGCTTTCAAAAGGATTATAGTTTGGGTACCTATGATCGAACAAGGTATGGAGTACTTTTCTTTTCAAACTGGGTAATTCTGGACTTTCTCCAGAACTGATAATTTTTGTAAAGGAAATGTAGGCCTTATTGGCCTAATTTATAATTCACACTGGGGATGTGTCTACAACTGCATCTGAACTCGTGTTTGGTCTCAATTTTTGGAAAAGGAAAAGTTGTAGAACATGCATTTAAAACAACTTAATCGGGAAATAGTCTTCAAGTGTGTTGTTTGATGTTGATTGATGCAAACAGTTGAGGTTTCCTGGTTGTGTATTGGGTTTAGGCTAGGCGGCCCGTCTCTCAAAATTCCAAAGAGTGAACATTCATTCCTTTGGAGTGATGAAAGTCACTCCAACAGATTAAAACTAAGGACCAGGGGTCAATTGCATTGAGCTGCTTAGCACACACATTTGCTTAGCATGAAAAGTATGCCTTGGGAAAAACAGGATTACCAACCAAATGTCCATGTGCTGTATATTGCTTGTCATGGGTATTCAGCTGTGGTTTGCTCAGCATGAAAATCATATGGAGTTTTGGCTGGTAACATGCTTTTACTAAGCCAGACTTTTTTTTGCTAAACTATTTTTTTTGTGCTGAGCAATTTTTGTGTGTTCTGAGCAGCTCCGTGTAATTGGCCCCTGGTCGACGTTTAAGAGTGAAAAAGATCGAGTTTTCACTCGAGGTTCGACTGTAAAGTGTTTTTTTTCCAGAGTATTTCAATCTAAGCTAGTGATTTTCACTGAAAATCGTACGTTGTCTCTAGTTTCACTCTTAGGAATTTTAGACATAGTACGCATCACTCTGATACAAACCTTAACTATGCCTGTAGACCTTTATCAATGCTGCCACCATTGAAGTAATGTTCCCTGTATCCAATAACAGTACTTAATGATAACACGTTTAGTGTGCAAAAAGGAACTAGACTATTTTTCCTTCCAACCTCGCTCTGGTTACGTTGATTTGAATGGGAAAAATACGATGGCCGCAACATGATAATTGCCTATAGGCCTACACTTACACACAACATAAGAGTATAGCTATGTGCTTCTCGCTATACACTGCATTAGGTTTAACTTCGGATGAAATTGCCCCTGATTCATTGTGACTGGATATTTTTTTACTTCAAAATTTTCTCTCGATCGAGCATGCATGGTTGAGTATACACGGTGTAGATTTCCGCATACCCGACCTTACTCCGTCTTTCGTAAATTATTGTCGAGTCACAGTTCGGTTTTGCAATGCAATGATGTGCAGTGTCATATATGGTGCCATCACAAAAGGACAAGGTGATTTGAAGTTTTTAAACCTGGTTATGGCTTGTAATTTGTAGTCAAATTATTATGTCCGGGAGCTTATGAGCTGGCGGGTGCAAGACAAGTTTATCCAAGGGGCCAGCCGGCGTATTTTTTTTTTGCAGCATACATTGTATTTTAACCAATCATATCACGCACCCTTACATGAATATTTACCACGCTGTGTGGATGGAAGACACTTAGGTTCTCGCAGTGTTTTCCTTTCAATTAAACGTATCCCAGCCAACAAAACTATTTGATGAAAATGGGCATGGGTCCAAACCACAGATCTTGCGCTCCACTGTGGCAGCTCGACGAAAGCCGTTCTTTGAAAAAGCTTTAATGTACAATGACTGAGCGATAGCAAGGTTGTGATGTCATTGTTATTTTCTCATGAATATACCATCGAACTATCTGAATAATCATGACCCATTGACGATGTGTGCTGCAGATAAAAACACCGCGGCCAGCAGGCTATACATGTTTTCATCGGAATCAAAATTGTGGGAAAGATCAGACTCATGCAAGTCTAATAGAGAAAATCAGTGAGATACATAATATGTACATCCAACTGGAATTGTTGTGCCAACATGAGACTTGAGTCTCATTCACAGGTAACATTCACTCAGTCAGCTGCAGGCAGTCGTGAGATAGATACAAAAAAAGGGGATGTTGCTGACCCTCAAAGTTGAACCATCCAAATCGTTGGTTTTTACACAGATTGTTGTGAGACTTAATGTGAGTCTAATTCACAGCTAGGTAGTCAGTGAGTGAGATTATATACAGACGACCGTAGGCCCCTATAGCAAATCAAAAGCCACTGTAAAAAAACAAACACCAAAAATACACAAGGAAATTAGTTTTATTTCGATCGATATATGCCATCTTTTACAAAACGGTACAGTTTCCCTGAATTTCCCCAGTACTCTCGAGCATTTTGTATACGGTGCCGGTGACGAACTTAGCTTGTAAATATCGCTGTACGATATAGCTCATTGAGCATGGAAGAAACACGCAGACAAAAGTGTTTTTTCCCTTTTGTGCACTTGTTTGGCTGCTGCATGGCCAAGTACGCAGAGAAACGCATCACTGGGTTTTCTGTATAGCTTACTTTTTTAGGGGGTGCCCCGCAGAGGTACCTAGGTTTCGAACAATGATGATCTCATACCACCATTTTTAGTAACTTTAATACGAAATTGTACTTTCTGTTGCGCAGCAAAAAAATCCATAGAACTCTGTGCAGCCCGCGGTCACGTACACCACACACCTATTTTCCGTGATATTGCACACACGCCTATTGCTGGTGTTGCGTAAATTAGAAAGTTCCCATCCTCGAAGAACGAAAAATTGATGAGTATTGAGTCTGGACTCGGTGCAGAGACGTGGGTTTAACCTTGGTGCACCGCCGCATCAACTGACCGTTGATCATGGGTGTGACTGGTGGGAAATCGGAGGCGTTTCTCTCTGTGGTGCTGTGTGCTGTTTTACTTGCCAGCGTTTGTAACAATGCAGTACATGCAGGTAAAAGATGTATAGTTTTCTCATATTCAACATTATAACAAGCATTAGATATATAGTATTCATATCTATTCGATATCTATGGTCTCCTTTATACTTGGTATAACAGTTGAAACTATAACGAAAACAACATCTTAGGCCTATATCTAAAACAATACACCTTACACGAATTTCAGCATAGAAAAGTTTGTAATTGAATTTTCATTGAGGTTGCAAGGCCTTGCATTTTGCAGCGTATCGTGTTGTTGGCAACGCTCAGATAATTTTTCTCGGTGATTTCAGCAGATGTAAAAATAACATTCGTGGGTGTATAAACAAAAACTGCACTAAAAATCAGTCGGGCGTTTTTAAATTGCCGCGGAAGAACAGCAATAGAAACTCCGGGACGCCACGACGGACTGATATATCAAATTGAGATGAACTAGCTGTTGTATTTTCATAGTGAAACTACTAAGACAATGAAATAGTTTGGTAAAAATTATCTGTCCATAGTGGAAACCTGTGTGAAAAACCGATTTATTGGGTAAATAAATCTCACTTTAAATCGTCTTTTCCCAAGTAGCAGTCCGCTGGAATTAATCTTTACTCTTTGGAAAATGATTCAGCATCATGTACAACCATTTTGACTGATTACTTTATGTATAAAATTGGCAAATCCGTCAAGGGATCCACCAGATATGACAATTAAGACTTTATCCAAAATTTTTGGTTTCGTTATGACTCAAACTCAGTGGCGTAAATCCGTGTTGGTGAGTGCATGGGAAATGGGGGATGACTATTGCCTCGCCTTGGAAATTCGAAAGGGCTGGGGGGGGGGGGGGAGAAGTTTGAAAGTTACGAAATTACCTCACAATGGACTTTTTTTACGTCACCACAAAAATGGGGGCGGGAGGGAGGTTATGATCCAGTGGCCCATCCCGTTTGGTCAAAAAGTTGGGATGGGGGAGAATAATATCCTCCTCATCTCCCCCACCCCCATGTCCCCCCGATGATGGGTGTCGCCAGGATTTGTTGTAGAGGGGACAAAGCACATTCCCCCCAAATCCCTTTATTTTGCAGCATTTTCCCGATTTATCAGTTTTTCGAGGGTGGGCAAGGACATTTGCCCACCCCGGCCATTCAAATAACAACAATATGATTTCGTGCCTCTTTTTTCTTTCTTTCTTTTACCTCCCCCTCTTTTTTGTTGTTTACTTGTCTGGGGGGGGCGGGCAAGCGCCCCTTGCCCCCTTCGCGACGCCCATGTCTACCCCCCCTATTTTACGTCCATGCATGTAATGTCTATTTAACATGTATTGTATTTATTTTATCAGCATTTCCTGTGCGTTTGGTGAATGGGAACACACCCAATGAAGGCAGAGTGGAAATCTTCTACCAGGACCAATGGGGGACGATTTGTCATAACGGCGGCTGGAGTACCAGAGAAGCCAATGTCGTCTGTCGACAGCTAGGCTACCCTTCTGCATCCCAGGCCTGGCGTGGTGCACATTTTGGCAGGGGATCAGGACCTATTTTCTTGGCCAATGTGCAGTGTGATGGACATGAAACGAGTATCGATCAATGCGATCACACGGGATGGTTCAGCCATAATTGCTATCATAATGGTGATGTCGGGGTGACTTGTGAATCCGACACAGTCTTTCCAGGTAAGTACTTGGATATGTTTAGCATCACTAACACGCACTGCGGCACTGCATGTGCTTTCTGCGCGCTCACGCGCGCTTGAGAGTTAGCTCGATCTAGCCTCTTCACCAATTAACCAAAAAAGGGATGTCAAGTAAGTTTGCATACATTTTTTGAGAATTCACTTCATGAACCCTTTCCGCAAAGTAAATTTGTACGGTAAAAATGAACACCGTGAGTGGTTATGCCAATCTAAAGTAATTGAAACAGGTAAAGTTCTTGTATTATTTGTACATTTAGATCATAGCTAGATCACTTGAATGCAAACAAATCTAATATCCTACACATTGTGATTCTTTGCTTCGGTAGTCCGTCTGGCCGGTGGGAACGCGCCTCATGAGGGGAGAGTAGAGATATTCTACCGCTGTAATTGGGGTACAATCTGTGGTGGTAACTGGGGCATTGAAGAGGCAAATGTCGTCTGTCGACAGCTCGGCTACCCTTCTGCAACTGACGCCTGGCGGAATGCTCACTTTGGTCCGGGATCAGGACCAATTCTTCTTTCTAGTGCTGTATGCCACGGCGGTGAATCAAGCATTGAGCAGTGTGATCATAGCGGATGGTATAATCACGGCTGTAGGTCTCATAACTATGATGTCGGAGTAACATGTAACGTAACATTTGCCAATCCAGGTGAGTCGATCCTCTGTTACCGAATAGCCAATAGATGCACGTTTCCATAAATGTTTCACCGGTAGGTTGTTTCAAAATTCTTTGAATCCCACAAATATAAGTCATATTATATGAAATCTTTTTTTTTCTCAGTCTCAGTTCGTCTCACAAATGGCAACACCCCATTTGAAGGACGAGTAGAAATACACCACGATGGTCAATGGGGCACAGTCTGTGACGATGGCTGGAGCATTGAAGAGGCCAGCGTCATCTGTCGACAACTCGGCTACCCTCCTGCATCACGGGCCTGGCAGAGTGCTCACTTTGGCCAAGGATCAGGACCGATTCTCCTGAGTGATGTTGCTTGCAATGGCACCGAATCAAACATAAACCAATGTGAACACAGTGGATGGTTTAGTCATAGCTGTAATCATGCGGAGGATGCCGGAGTGACTTGTGGAGAATCTCTAAATGCCAATGTCTCTTCACCAGGTAAGTTGCTTTTATTCACTTGTTAATACGGTACCAGCAAAACACATAATGCATTGGTATTTCTAGATTTGAAAATTCAATCATACTTTAACTTCTTAGTTGCAGTGCGTCTGATGGATGGCAAAGTGCCTAATGAAGGAAGAGTAGAAGTGTACTACCGATGCAACTGGGGTACCATCTGTCAGCGTGGTTGGAGTATTAGAGACGCCAACGTCATCTGTCGACAGCTCGGCTACCCTTCTGCATCCCAGGCCTGGTACAGCGCACACTTTGGTCGAGGAACAGGGCCGATTTTGCTGGACAATGTCAATTGTGCTGGGGATGAATCCAGCATTGACCAGTGTGGCCACAGTGGATGGTTCACTCATAGTTGTTCCCACTCTTCGGATGTTGGAGTGACTTGCGATGTTACAGTTCCCTCCCCAGGTAAGTTAACGTAAGTGTCTATGTAAATAGTATTAGTGTATGTGCAAATCAATCATCCTTACTTAACTATTTCAATTGTTTTCTACTTTACCAGTTCCAGTACGCCTTGTTGATGGTAGCGCCCCGAATGAGGGAAGAGTGGAGCTGTACTACGATTGCAACTGGGGAACAATATGTGATTCTTCAAATGTCTGGACTATCGAAAATGCCCACGTCGTCTGTCGACAGCTCGGCTACCCTTCTGCCTCCCAGGTCTGGAGGAATGCTCACTTTGGCCAGGGATCAGGGCCGATTCTACTGGCCAATGTTGTATGTGATGGAACTGAATCACGCATCGAGGAGTGTGATCACAGAGGATGGTTTGATCATTATAATGGCTGTTATCATAGGCAAGACGTAGGAGTGACCTGTAGTGGCGCTACCACTTCTGGTGAGTTTGTGCCATACAACTTTGCCGAGGAAAGACAGTGTCACAAAGTGTCGCCATTTTAAACAAAAAGCGGCATTATTTTTGTATTATAGAACCAGCTGAAAGAAGGTGACATTTCAAGGAAGGATGGTTTAAGTTGTTATGAGCATCTTTCTCTTTTTCAGTTTCAGTACGTCTTGCCAACGGAACCACCCCTTATGAGGGCAGAGTGGAAGTGTACTACCAAAACCAGTGGGGTACGGTCTGTAGTAGCGGATGGGGCATCGAAGAAGCAAACGTCATCTGTCGACAGCTCGGCTATCCTTCTGCATCAATGATCCAAAGGGATGCATATTTTGGAGAAGGGTCGGGATTCATTCTCTTGAATGGTGTTGCTTGCAATGGCACAGAATCGAGCATCGACCAATGTGATTATAGCGGATGGTTGAACAATAACTGTGGTCATGGCCAGGATGTTGGTGTGACTTGTGATTTCTTAAACCCATCAACAGGTTTGTCAATTCTATCAAAGTTATTGTCATATAAGAATTCAATAGTTTTTTCCCGTTGCCGACGTATAAGCACTGTATACTCAGTGAGTAACCTCCGTAGTGAAAGTTAGAGAAAACATCATTTGGATAGGACTGGAACCCACAACCTCCTGCTCTCTAGTGCAGACGTCTTACCACTCGACCACCTAGTTTGCCGGTATCGGTTGGCTGGTTCGAATCTCCCTCACGCAAATTTCATCTTATGAATAGTTTCATTGCAGTACCCGCTGCTACATCAGATTCGAACTAGTCAGCCGATCCCGGCAAGCTTTGATGGACGAGTGGTAAGATGTCTGCACTAGAAAGCAGGAGGTCGTGGGTTTGAGTCCACCCTAGTGATTTGCTCTAACTTTCATGCGGGAGGTTACACACTGAGTATACGGTGTTAATACGTCGGTAAGGGGCAATAGCTAATATTGAATTTACATCACCCCGACGCAAATTCCATCTTGTGAATAGTCATTGATTTAAAGAAGCAATGCATTTCATTGACAAACGACAAGCAATAAATGCAGTTGTCTAATATAGATTGATCGAAACCATTTCCTAGTTTCAGTACGGCTCGTTAATGGGGGCGCACCTAATGAAGGTCGGGTGGAAGTCTACTACAAATGCCACTGGGGTACAGTCTGTCATCAGGACTGGACCATCAGAGATTCCAACATCGTCTGTCGACAGCTCGGCTACCCTTCTGCCTCCCAGGCCTGGCAGAGTGCTCACTTTGGCCGAGGATCAGGACCAATTCTCCTGAATAATGTTGCGTGTCAAGGCAATGAATCAAGCATTGACCTGTGTCACCACAGTGGGTGGTATGATAACTCAGGCTGCAATCATTTTAGCGACGCTGGTGTAACCTGTGACTTGGAATTACCTCCGCCAGGTTAGTTAACATGAATGTCAATCGGTGAACCAGGATGCATACCTGACTTCATCTATATATTATCAGGTTTAAGATGACCAAAAAATATGATTTGAATCTCAATATGTAGACTTCCACATGTATTCTAACACTGATCAACCTAGTCGTATTATTAGCGGCTAAAGCAGTTTTGTTCTTGGCGCTAGTCAAAAGCCGAAAGCCATTCCCTTCTCCAGTTTTAGCAATAATATCTTAAGTTCCGTATTTTCCCTATAATGGTTGCAATCTATTTATATTAAATATAGGAACTTGTTTGTCAATTTCATATAAGAACTCTGTATCGTTTTTGAATCACAGTATCTGTACGTCTGATTAATGGAGACACACCTCATGAGGGTACAGTTGAGGTGTACTACAGAGGCCAATGGGGGAGTGTCTGCGGTGACAATTGGAGGTTAGAAGAGGCCAACGTCGTATGTCGACAGCTCGGCTACCCTTCTGCATCACAGGCATGGTTGTATGCTCACTTTGGTCAAGGATCAGGACCGATTCTCCTGGGCAATGTTGAATGTGATGGACATGAATCAAGCATTGATCAGTGTGATCATCGAGGCTGGAACAATCATTACTGTAATCATTACTCTGATGTCGGAGTGACGTGTGATCTTACCATTCCGTCACCAGGTAGGTTGATGAGACATTTCTTCAACACTCCTCTTTTGTCAACTCATACTACTCATGTTCCGGTATATTACTATACTAAATCCGAACGAAGTTTAGGTCGATCATGCCAACAGTAATTTAAGTGAATGTGATGGGATGCCCTTTGGGATATCAGGACTAAGCGAAGAGAGGGATGTTTATTTCCAACGCCGAACGCGAAAAGGACATCCTTAAAACTTCAATTTTGAATCACAATTCATATCCAATTTTTAGTCACTCTTTCTAACTCCAAACTTTGACATTTGTTTTAATCGTTTAAAGTTTTGGTACGCCTTGCCGATGGCAGCACCCCTTATGAAGGAAGAGTGGAGCTCTACTATCAGTGCTACTGGGGTACACTCAGTGATGATGACTGGACCATCGAAGATGCCAACGTTATTTGTCGACAGCTCGGCTACCCTTCTGCAATGCAGGCTTTGGGTTATGCACATTTTGGTCGAGGATCAGGACCGATTCTCTTGCACAACGTTGAGTGTGATGGACACGAGTCGAGTATCGACAAATGTGACCACAACGGATGGTATGCGGCCAATTACTACTACTACCTTAGTCATAACTATGATGCTGGTGTAGTGTGTAATGTCACGCTACCCATGCCTGGTGAGTTGATCCATAAAACACATACATAAGACCTTTGAGGAAGGAATAGTTGAACGTGTTTTATTGCTCAGAATTGCCACAACTGGTTGATGGGGAGTCTTGCCCATGCAAGATTTTGTTTGACGTGGTCATTATTGGTATATACATGTAATATCATATAAGTATCGGCACGTTTTAGTTCAATTGAAGAAGCGTTACTGTGATTACCTCAAATGACAATGCATTATCTGAAAAAGATAAAGTCGGATTACTTGTACTTGTTTTTACTCTTATAGTCTTGGTGCGTCTTGCCAATGGTAGCAGCGCTTTTGAGGGTACAGTGGAAGTGTACTACCTAGACCAATGGGGTACAGTCTGTGATGATGGCTGGAGCATTGAAGATGCCAACGTCATCTGTCGACAGCTTGGCCTCCCTCCTGCATCACAGGCCTGGCGTGGTGCTCACTTTGGCCAAGGATCAGGATCGATTCTCCTGAGCAATGTTGCTTGTATTGGCAACGAGTCAAGCATTGACCAATGTGTCCACAGTGAATGGTTCAGTCATAACTGTAATCATGCAGATGATGTGGGAGTCACTTGTGGGGAATCACGTAATATCACAACTCGCTCACAGCGTGAGTATATTCTCAAGCATTGACATGTTTCATGCCAATTCCCCTAAAGATAATGGATCACTTGCATTTGGTAAATTGTTTTTTCTCATATGGAGCGCAAAATTGGTAAACAAGCTGTTTAAATTTTAACTCAGTGGATAAGCCTACCATACAATTTAAGCAAACCGAGAAATCCAGCAATTCCAATTTAAAGTTTATGTTTCATATTTTGAATTGCACACTCACGCCAATTAGTGTCAGGTGCGGATCCAGGGGGTGTGATGGGGGTGGGGGTTGGGGTGGGAGTGGGGGTTAGGGGTTTTGGGGTATTGTTTAAAAAAAAGACCCAGCTCTGTCAATTTTTTCCCCATAGAAATTCATTAAAAATAATGCGATTTTAAATTGTTTTCTCCAGTTTCGGTTCGTTTAGTGGATGGCAGCACTCCTAATGAAGGATTAGTTGAAGTTTATGATCGATGTCAATGGGGATCAATCGCAAGCAATCAGTGGAGCATCAGAGAGGCCAACGTCATCTGTCACCAGCTTGGTTACCCGTCGGCATCCCAGGCCTGGCAACACTATTATGGGCGGTCACGCCTCTTTCTCTTAGCAGACGTTGAATGCAGTGGAAACGAGTCAAGAATTGACCAGTGTGATTACAGGAGCATTTTCGATGATACCGATGGTTACTATTATTATTATGATAACATAGGAGTAACGTGCAGTCCTACAACTCCTCCACCGGGTGAGTTTGTAAAATCAAACTTTATTGTTCCTTTTGTTGGTTTTGTAATTTTCTGCTTTTTGTTGGATGGGTCATGAAATTGCTACTTAAAATATCGGCTGTCATAGCAGAAACAAATTAGTTAGATTCACTTCATAGTACATTTTCTTACTAGTCCGTTTGATAATATATTAACAGTTTTTATCTTGCAATGTCGACTACATAGTTCTGGTCCGACTAGCCGACGGGAGCACGCCACACGAGGGTAGAGTGGAGGTTTACTACAAATGTCAGTGGGGAACTATTTGTAGTTATAGCTGGGACATAGAAGACGCCAACGTCATCTGTCGACAGCTTGGCTACCCTTCTGCATCCCAGGCCTGGCGGTATGCTCACTTTGGTCAAGGATCAGGACCACTTTTGCTGGACCGTGTTGAATGTGAGGGGGAAGAATCCACCATTGATCAGTGTGATCATAGTGGCTGGTTTAGTCATAGCTGTTCAATTCACAGTTATGATGTTGGAGTGACGTGCAATGTATCAGCTTCTTCGTCTGGTAAGATATTTCCGTTCTCTTCCGTTCTGTAAATTAATTTTATATTATTTGGAAGATTTCTTATTTCAAAAAGGTATTGACATCAGTAATTTTCAAATTAAAGTTTACCGTTTTATGATTCGGCAGCGGTTGAAAACCGATGTCAAAGTGTAACATCTGTTATAAGTCAGATAATACATATAGGTCGTTATTTTAAACAGGGTGAGATGTGATTTTTAACACAGCTGACTTGTTTCTCCTAAAGTCTTGGTGCGTCTTGGTGATGGTAGCAGCCCTTATGAGGGTAGAGTGGAAGTGTACTACCAAGACCAATGGGGTACAGTCTGTGATGATGGCTGGAGCATTGAAGATGCCAACGTCATCTGTCGACAGCTTGGCCTCCCTCCTGCATCACAGGCCTGGCGTGGTGCGCACTTCGGTGAGGGATCAGGACCGGTTGTCCTCAGCAATATTGCTTGTATTGGCGACGAGTCAAGCATTGACCAATGTGACCACAGTGGATGGTCACCTAACGGTTGTAGTCACGGTGACGATGCTGGGGTTACGTGTGGAGATCACCATATCAATGCAACCTCCCAACAAAGTAAGATGATTGTGAAATAATTCAAGGAGGTCTTGACCACTTCATGCCTTTTGAACTGTCGCTGACCTGAATGAAGTTGGGATCGTAAATTCGAAGTGGATTCAAACAACAACCCGCTGATTCAAACATGCACATTACATATATTATCTTCTTATTGCTATCTACAGAGTCATGTCTTGAATTCGTTGGCAGAGAAGTTTATAGTTCGGAACAGAGTTGATAATCTGATTATTTTATTGTAGGAATCAAAAACAGTCTAAGGCGGATGTCAACAGCTAATTCATTGGTCGCTTGTGTTTCCTTTGGTGTGTCTGTTTTCGTTGTTGTCCGGCAAGAAAATCGATTTCGACAACTTTTTCTCCATTCTTTGCAGTTTCCGTCCGTCTGGTGAATGGCAACACTCCCAATGAAGGAAGAGTAGAAGTGTACTACAAATGCTTCTGGGGTACAATCTGCAGTAATGGCTGGACCATCAGAGATGCCAACGTCATCTGCCGACAGCTCGGCTACCCTTCTGCATCCCAGGCTTGGTGGAATGCTCATTTTGGTGAAGGATCAGGGCCTATTCTCCTCGACGACGTTGCCTGTAAAGGAACCGAAGAAAGCATTGAGCAATGCCAGCACAGTGGATGGTTTACGCACAGATGTGGACACTACCAAGATGCAGGAGTGACTTGCAACACTGACGACGATGCTACCTTTCCTCCATTAGGTATATATGCTGCCGAAGATAGAATAAATACACATTTAAATGCGTAGTCTAGGAATTTAAGAACAAGTTTGTGCAAGGACCATAAGTCGACTAGTGGTTAATTTGTGACGTAACTTACGCCTGCGCACTAATAACAAGCAACGTGCGAACGTCTCTAGTCAACGCTGTGTAAAAATGTCATTGCAAATCTTCTGGGTCCTAGCTTCCTGCTATACGTTTTGAATGCGTGCAGCTATTGGTTACCAGCGATGCAACCAGCCCAAGTAGCCTGGTTACAAATAGTCGACTAGCGTAGTCCAACCACTGTCGACTAGACAGAGCTCGGGCTAACTTAGGCGAACTATGGCTAACCAATGGTCAACAGTTGTTTTTGAGCGAACTTAATTGCCCTTAGTACATGACTCCGTGCACAACTGAGCAACGTTTAAAAAGGGAGATTGTGATGGAGAGACCAATGGGACGGATATTTGAACCCACTGAATTTGTGGAACGATTATTATTCTATATGTTTGTATTCAACAGATACTGAGCCTCCTGTCATTACGTGTCCAGCGAGTCTGACGGTGGAGACTGATTCCCACCAGAATGTTGCTACAGTCTCACTACCCGCGGCTGCTTCTGTTTCTGACAACTCGGGAGAGGTCACGATAATCATCAATTTAGATGGTTCCGAGCAACATTACAATTATGAAGCCAACGATGACGTCATTTTGAACCTACATGGGTCGCCGCATTTGTTGCATTACACCGCCTTTGATGACTCTTACAATATGGCATCATGTGACATGTACATTAATGTTGTTGGTATGTTGATTTCCTTTTACTTTTGTTGATGAAAGAGTCGGTAGTTTTAAGAACTTGATCTATATTTTCAATAACATATTTGTGTGTAGTTTATCCTTTGTTATGGTGCTTGAGCCTGTATAGCTTAAACATGCTGTATTTGCACGATTTTCACTCATTCAAATGCTCCGTTCATGTGCCACATTATAGATAATGAACCCCCTGAGGTCCTCGGTTGTCCAGATGACGTCATCATTCCCGTCATCTCATCGTCCAATCAGGTGTCTCATAGCTGGACGCCCCCAATGACCTCTGACAACTCCAATACTGAAGTAGATGTGACGTTTACCTGCCAGGTAACCCCGCCTGGAGGATGTTACCAAGCTGGCCACGGTACATTTCCGGTTGGGGTATCTATAGTGAGGTACACAGCTACAGATCGGTCTGGGAATGAGAACATCTGCGATTTTAGCATCACAGTTACAGGTATGTCAAAACATGGCCAAGCCACAATCATGTGAACAAGCATGACATTCACTGTGTGGACTTCCGAATAAAAGATGTCCACATAAACTAGGTAGCAGCGACGTTGTGTGGACTTGCCCACGTCCACACAATGTTTTCCCTCTCTGGAAAACAGGTTTGCAGGCATTTTTGGTTTCAGTTTATCTGTGGAAAAAGGAAGAGAAACACTAAAGGGGATCATAGAAAAAAAATGGGTTGAAAGAGTTTTCACAGCTAGAGTAAAATGATTTTTTTTCGCTGGGTTTTCTTAACTACACGATAACAAAGCAATGTCCACGCTAGGTAACTATGTAAAACAAATGTATTGTGCTTCTGTTTGCGTGTGAACTAATGGAGTGTTTGGAAAAAACACTACAATGATAACTCATTAAAAACTTAGACTCCTTTTCGTTTTACTTTGCAGTCGTGGATATTGTCTGCCCAGCAAATGTGACAGCCTTGGCGAGTCCTGGTTGGTACAGAACCAGCGTGAACTGGATGGAACCAGATCTGACTGGATGGAACGGACCAACCAACTTTACCTCTACCGCCATCCCCGGTGCTTCATTTCTGATAGGAACTCATCACAAAGTTACTTATCAACAGTGGTTTGCAAAGTATGGCGTGGTTCTGGAATGTTTCTTCTTTGTGACGGTTGTAGGTAAGTATTTTTGTTTGGGAAATGTGTACCAAAGTTTACAAAACTAGATAGGAAAGCGAATCTAAGGCATTGATTTCGGCACTGGTTTGCTAGTTATTGACACCCTACTTGGTATTAACACTGCCCGTATCATCGGTGTTTAACGTGCCGAAGTTATATTTCCATGTTTTCAGGTCAGTGTGAAACTGAAAGATACGAAGGTCTCACGTGGCCTGTGACGTCAGCAGGATCAATTGCAAAGTCATTGGAGAGATGCCCTCTTCAGACCATGAATGGTACGAAACCTACGCCATCTACTAAATTACCCTTTCATTTCGATTCCAATATTCTATTCAGTAATAGTCATTGGCATTTCAATCCTCATTACTTCCTCGATGATATTTTCTACAAATGATTTCCCTCAACAGCCGGTCAACCTCGAGCGGTGAGGCAGTGTTCAGTTGTAGAGCCTCCTGTGTACTTCCAATGGGAGGAGCACGAGCCTCGCAGCTGTGGTGAAAATAGGAACGAGGTTACCCTCGAAGACGTTGAAGAGGTAAGCTATACACTGTATATTTAAAAATCAAAGGTATCTCAATATATTTAGCTTTTCAGTTTATGTCATTGCGAAGCAGGTTATCTTGGAAATCAAGTGACAGTAAATATTCTGTTTGGTTTGTAGGTTGAGGTTAGTACAGGAAACGTGGTTGAAGTGGCCGAGTTTCTGGCCAATCAGACGTCAGAGTCTTCTGAGGGTGCCGAAGATGTGGAGGTCGTGTCCAACATTTTGGTGAACATTGTCGAGGCGGGATCTGGTGACACAGAGGTAGGTGCATGCAGATATCGATTGCAAGTTGTTTAGATTAGGTGTTGGACAAGATGAAGGGAAAACGGGCTACCATTAACGACAACCCCACATGCTAGGCATTCGGCTTTACTGTTCTCTTTCTTTAGGAAACTAAGGGAAGAATGCAAATTTAAACACGGGGTAACTCGAGGTTTTACCCTGAGGTATCCCACAAAACCCTGTTAAACCTCGTAAAACCTCGAGGTAAACCTTGAGTTACCACCTGTTTAAATCTGCAATCTCCCCTAACTGAATTGGTGTTGGGGACTGTTAGCCATATGTGTCCAATTCGGCCTAACCTGATGGTGGGGTGGACAGAATTAATTTGGCACTTGGGAGTAAACGCGCACTCACTTCACATTAATTAACAGTTCTGGGCTTCTGGTGCCCAGGAGCTTCTGGTACCCATTATGATTGATGGTTCTGGGTTTCTGGTGCCCAGGAGCTTGTGTTAACTAACTCTGATTTCGATATTGAGATGCTAAGTGAAGTTGAATTGGTGCTACACAATGCATGAGCGCTTGGTAAACTCCCGACTGTCATATTCCTTATATAAATTCCTTATATAAATTAGAGGTCAGATCATACATTATTAATGTGAAGCAAGGCAAAGGAAAGGGATACACTCTGAGAGCACACCGCCATATAGCCAGATAAAGCTAGTTCTGAGATAGTACCAAAGATAGCAAAATATCCGATTTTAACGCGCTCGTTTCGACTCTCTTGACGTCCTTGTGTAGGTTACTAAGCTGGTGTTGGAGACCGTAAGCAATGTCATCATGAGTGTTGCAGAAACTCCTGACTCCCAGACTCCCGATATCAGTGCTGAAAGCTCCTCAGATATCATCCAGTCAGTAGAGAGTCAGGTCTCCTTGACTCTGAGACAAGAAGGTGAGGTCAGTATACGTCAGGACACCATCCACGTCGAGGCGGTCAGTTTGGATCCAATGCAGGCTCGAAATGGACTCAGCTTTGTATCAGTACGACAGCCTGGACAAGGGTCACCACAGGAGGGCTCGCTCGTTGGTACTGAGGTGCAGACCATTATGGGTTCCAATGAGATCCCTAAGGGGATCGACGTGCTGGCATCGGTGCAGTTACCAGGAAGCATTCTTCACTTGATTCAGTCAGCTGACAGTAAGTAACTTCAGCTTTAGACAAAACACTTTATTGCTTTTCTGAAGCGACATAAAACATCTCTTGAACTAGAGTGGTAATGAAAAGTTTTGCGGCAGGTGGAGGGATTATGACACTAATTGTATACAAATCATTGCTTGGCCGGGTGTTTCATCTATAGGGATATACTTGTTTCCAAGATAAAGTTTCAATTGTAATGGGAACTTGGGCTGTACTCGTCAACAGTGCATTAGTTGATCACTCTTCCCATGTGCTCTCAAACGCTTTGACTGATATCTTGTATCAATGTGAATGCAGATAACAACTCTACCCAACTGCAAGCCAGTTTCCTGATCTACGCTGATGACACGTTGTTCCAGTCTGCTTCGATCAGAGAGCATCGAGGGGAGGGTAACTCGACTCGTAAGGTCGCTGGATCTGTCGTCTCACTGACTGTGGAGAATGTTGAACTTGTTAACCTCACAGAACCAGTCGTGATTGAATTCAAGGTTGGTTAATAAGGACTAAGTAGAGAATTGTTTGGAGTTGAATTTCCCGGACTGTGTTCACAATATTGTACAAATAAAAAGTGTCAAAGTTAAATGCAAACTTTAATTTTCGAATATTGTTAAGTAGTTGGCATCCAAAGACATCACTTTGTTTCAATTTCAAAACAGGCACCTGATGCTAAAACAGACGAAAAGTTGCCGAACATCTCGTGTGTCTCCTGGGACTTTGAACTTGAAGACGGAGTTGGTGATTGGTCGACAGCTGGCTGCGTGCTTGCACAACTGTCCAATGAGACAGTCGCCTGTAATTGCTCCCACGCCACCAACTTTGCCATCCTCGTGGTATGTACCACAAAAAGAAAGAGTCGTCACTTGTCGTATCATCTTCGCAAATCTTTCTAAACACTCGACCACTGTCTCAAAATACCTTTCAAACGTTTGGAATTTGAACACGTTTCTTTTTTTTTCAAAGATTAAACACTTTTTGTGCCACGAATAGCAATCACCACCAAGCCACTCTTGGACTGAAATTGATCTTTTAAAAATCCTTCACTTTGTTCTGCTTTGTCTAGGATGTGAAAGGCCAAGCACATGGCACTACTGCTCAGAAAGTACTTGATATCATCAGCCAGGTGGGCTGTGCAGTATCAATCGTAGCTCTGGCTATCACGCTGATTATATACCTAGCCATCAGGTAAGCTAGATCAACGTTGGTTTAATGTTTTAAGCCCCAACGAGTTCATTTAATTAATTTATCTCTATTTATGTTAGGGTAAAACTATAGCAAGCAAGGTCGTTGACCATTTGGCATTAATTGTAGCAAGTTGCATTACTATGTAATCCTTGTTGTCTTATAAACCATACATTGCTGGGGGAGAAAGTAGTCTCAAACACAAAACATGATTGTACGTGTAAGCCCATTGATGCAATTAATGTTTACACACAGTATCAGTCTGTAACAATGTACATTCTTCTCCAAAGATTATATAAATCCTCTTCCAAGTATCATATTAATTTTGCTTCCAGAAAGCTACGGAGCAGCAAATCGCGTCAGATCTTCATCCATTTCTGCTTCTCCCTTTTCATGTTGTACATCGTGTTCCTTGCCGGCGTGGACAACGCCAAGGTAAGTTCATGAAAAAAAACCCCACATTGACGTTTAGAATAATTCAGTCAGTAGCGGTCGAAAATCAATATCTGATCAATTGTTGCGACTTTGCTCTTCAATAATTTAGAGCAGTAGTTGTTTTGTGATTTTATGACCCGCTAAGCCCAGGCAGCCTGTGCTTAACGGCCTAAATGAGCTACGACAAACTGGAAAATATCCCTCGCTGATCTTTTTGACCTTTGTACTAAAAGGCTACCACAGGTGGTTGTGCGTTTGTGGCTGCTTTACTCCACTACTTGACTCTGTCCTCTATGATGTGGATGGCCGTTGAAGCCAGGAACATGTACGTCAGTACGGTGAAGGTGTTCCCAGAAGACGCGCCTCGATACATGCTCAAGGCTTGCCTCATCGCTTGGGGTGAGTTTCTGTATACGCGTCAACTTAACCTTTGTTTAAAGTGATCCAAAACTATTTTACTATCAAGAGATCAACTCCATAAATGGTCTTTTCCCTCTTTTTAGGCTCGCCGTTAATAGTCTTGACCATCACACTAGCCGCAGCGTCACATCACTATGGCAACGAGCATTAGTAAGTAAATAATCTTTCTTTAGCTTTTGGTATTGGGGACGCTTTTGAGGTTCATGCATAGATAGAGGTGTTTAAACCCTCGGCCTAGTCCAAATTGATAAGTTTGGAACCATTCACTGTCTAAACCAATACGGAATCTGAATTTGGCATCGTATCCGATTGTGTTCCTAAAGCAGAGTATTGGGTATAGATACATTAATGATCATTATGTTCTATAGTTCCAGCTGCTTCATTGAACCTAGTCTTGTGCTGTACCTCGGCCTCCTTGCTCCCATTGGTCTCATCCTCATCCACAACATCATCACCTTCATCTTGGTCATGCGCAGTCTCCTGAAGGTCAGAGAGGCATCTCGCTCCCAGCAGATCTCCAAACGCCTCCAGAATGCCGTGGGAATCTCCGCCCTCATGGGGTTGACCTGGAGTTTTGGGTTCCTGGTCATCATCCATGGCGCCACCACGTCCGATGATGGCGCCACGTCCGATGACGGGGCTGGATTTGCCTTCCAGCTAATCTTCTGTCTGGCCAACTCCTTTCAGGTAAATGCAGAAATGTGTCGATCTCATTATTGACTCTTGATCTTAGGTGATATCTGAAGTTTACAACTTACAAATTGGAGATGTCTTATCTGAGGCATGATTGGAGAAACCTTGTAAATGTTCTCTTGTCTTCTTTGAAGGGCCTGGTTGTCTTCATCATGTTCTGCGTCCGTCGTGAGGAGGTTCGTTCCGCCATCGCACCGTACTTCAGTCGCTTCAGCCGCCGTTTGCCAATCAAACGCCCTGCTAAGTCCAACGATGCTGAGCTGGTTTCCACATCGGCAGCTCCTACTTCACCATCCAGCTTCCAAACTTCCAGCTTTGACGTGTCCATTTCCGGAACCCAGTAAATAACGACATAGTGACATGAAGAACACAAATCAATATCAAGTTTTTAAAGGCTGATATGGGATCATTTAGTTTTCATGCATTGTGTTCATGTCGAATAATAACACCACTTAAAATCATCCATGCGCTTTAGTGAATTCCTCTTTCTTTCATTAAATGGTCCAAAGTATGCAACCGGTGTGTGGCAAATAAAAGACTTCGTTGCGTGCAGAAGACGCACCTGTTCCTTTTCTTTTCATTTAAATGATCTCTTACGTAACAGCAGTATAAGAGCGAGGTGTTATCCACGTGCGTACAGACACTGCACTCTACTGCAGCTATCAACAACTACAGCGATTTTAGCAACATTTATTGTACATTTTGTATCCTCAACTCTGTGGGCTCCGATACTGGCTGGGTGGCGTTTGCTTCTCACAAAGGACGAGTCCACATAGTTTTCTACTTAAAGCTTCGGCAGTTTCTAGGAAGTCTTCTACATATTCTGGTAAGCCTCAGCAGTTGCGAGCAAAGCTTTTATTAATATAGTACAAGCCTCGGCAGTAGCAGGCAACTTTTATTTCTTCTTAAGCCTTGGCAGAAGCAGGCCAATTTCATCAACAAGATACCCCAGCAAGTGCGTGGTAGAAAAATATTACATATTTACCATACCACTAAAGCACTCTTTAATTTCAGAAAATGAGTCAATTGACTGATACATATTACACCTTTATTTCTTGATTCTTCTAAATGACAGCAAGCCAGACGGAATAATTTCACGGGGTGTTTAGTACCAGTACGATCTTTAAACCAAGTAAGCTTTTTGATAATGATTCGATATGTTTCTTTGGGATAAATGCAAATTCCATCAAATGTATACTGTACGTTGCTTGTTCGCGACTACGTGTTGTTTGTGTACCTCAATTAAATTTTTATGTTTTTATGTTCATTTTTGTTTAACATTTCCTGTATTGTGCATCGTATCATTGCCTCCTTGTTTAAGTGGCTTATTTTTTTAATATACTAGACTTGGCATACGAATCGGTGAACGTAAACAAAGCTCTATTTTATGTACTTGACACACGAATCACATGTAGCTGGAGCTGTCTTTATGGTTTATTGACACGTGACTTTTTTTATACATTTTGTAACGATCATTAGTGTTTAAACTTTTTCATACGGTTTTTGTACGATGTGGGATTTGATTAACTTGTATTATCAGGTGAGTTTACACAGAAATTTTCATTATTGGCATTTTTAAACTCATTTTTAACGGCTTTTGTACAATTTGTGAGCTAATTAACGTACCGTATAATTAAGGTAAGTTTACACAGATATACTGCATTGCAAACACTTACTTGTTGTATTTTACAGTTTATATACTATTTTTATATTACGGCTGAAGTACAAATATATGTACCAACATATACTCAGTTATATTCAATGTTTTTGTGAAGATTTATGGAAATTAATTTACAAATCTACTTAATCATAGCCTTTCTGATGTAAATATCCTGTTGCCAAGAACATCATCCTTTCTTTGCTTTCAAAATTTTTGTTTTATATTACGATGATATTCATTTGAATTTACACCATATATATCGGTACCTTAAAGTTAGTTTAGGAAAACGCAATCCTATTCAGTGACACTTTCTCTCTGGTAACTGGTATAGCTTCAGTTCGATTTTTAAGCATGAATTGGTCTGAGCCGGTTATGTCTGTTACGACATTGGGATTGGTGGATGTTAGAGACTTGGTGACCAGTGTAGGTTTTGGTCAATCAAATGTGATCAGGGGGCGCGAGCAGAGGATTATATTTGCCAAAACCTTCACTGGTCACCCACTAATGTCCGCCCATCCCATTTTTTGTAACGAACATAACCGGCACAGACTATTTCATGCTCAAAGTTCATTCGAACTTAAGCTACACAAGTCACACGAGAGGAAGTGGCAATGGGATAGCGCTATCATTTTTCTAAACAATCAAAGCGATAATCGCTGTAGAAGATATTAAGCCAACACGCAGGTGTACAGGTAAAATTACAAATGTGGTGGTTTTTTTTTTAGGGAAAAAGGGATATTTTCAATATTTGTTATGCTTGTACGATATAGCATTAAGTTGTTACTACTTTATATGACAAAGACGTCCACGAAATAAACTAACCTGGGATCACCTTTCGACATTGCAATTATAATGGATGTTACCATGCCAATGAATGCATTTTTTGTGTATACATGTACAACGAAGAGGTATACAAGGGAATCTAAAATGCTTGTGTAACTTCAATTTTATTTCGAAGTGTTCAACATGAAAGAAAACTTCCTGAAGTTGTGATTTTATTATACGATAGCCCAAAGGCTTCATTTGTTATGTTCATGTAGTTTCAGAACTGTATTGCTTTATAGGCGTAGGTTAATATGTAACTGTTATTTAGAGTGAAAGTAAGATCTGCTACCTTTCCAATAAAATTGTTACAGCTACGCGTGTAGTAGGACTACAATCACCTTATTTTTTTATGTTTGATCATTTCGATTTCGGAGAGAAATTATTCAACTGGCACCCCAACCAAGTTTCAGCTGGGGCTTTATCAAGTTTAAATCAGAGTTTAGTGTCCTCAGTTTTCGCGTTGACCGATGCTGCTGTCATGCTGGAATGTTTGCTGCCCTCTCTTGGATGGGATGCTGTCCCCTTCGCGGGCATTCCTTTCCGTCCTCTCAGCTTCGTCTTCCACAAACCCCGCACCCTCTTGTTGAGGCAGAAGGCGATGAAGATGAAGACTCCCTGAAAGTAGTTGAGGATGATGTAGATGTAGTTGAAGACTACGATGCCCGTCACTGATTGAGTCAGGAAGCTAAACACCCAGGTCACGCCAACAAGAGCAGATACCTTAAAAGAACACCAAGAAAAGAACCAAGTTGTGTTCATTTGCTCTCGATTATAACCATTTTAGCCTTTCAAAACATCTTGAAGATTGTTGAGTGTTGTTACCTAACTTGGGTTTAATCAGGTCATCTATTGTAATGGCTTGATAATTTGACGGAGTCTTTTAGTCTTTAAAATTATCCCAATATTCCCGCATGCGGCATTCTTTCCCAAGACGGGCAGGGGTATAGTACCATAAACGACGTGGTAGCTCAATCCTATTTCCTGGCTGGTTACGGCACTTAGATTTGTTTCTTTCTAAATTAAATTTCCAAAAGGCTATTCCTTACAGCAAATAATATCGCTGAAAGAATGGCGGTCTGTCGTCAGGGCGTCTTCATGCTCTCAAAAGGCCTCTTACCTTAACGTAAATAGCAACTTCCGCTTTGACTCCCTTCATCTTCCCTTGCTTCCGGACTGCTTTTGCAGCGTGCCTGCTCCGACGGACGATCACAACGGTTAAGACGAACAAGAACAAGTTGAGGAGCAGACACAAGGAACACGGAACCAAAAACACAACCAGACGGACGGTGGCGTCAGTGATCCAGCAAACAGCGCCCTCTGCGTAGATCTTGGGAAGGCTGGTGCAGTTACAGTACTGGACGATGACACAGATGCTAACTATGACGAAGGGTACGCCCCAGCTTATAGCACTGTACACAGCGAAAGACCGACTGTACCCGGCAGTGCCTCTTGGCACTAACGATGCTAGGGTCCGGGTGACGTCTACAGCAAGCATCGTCATCCACAGGAAAGCAGCCATCCACGCGAAGTGCGCCACCACTGCCCCGAATTCACACGCGGCTTGGTTCTGCGCGAGTATCCCCGAGAGTAGGAAAAGCAAGATGGCGACGAAGAGCGCCGCCACGAGATTCATGATGGACTTACCAGGCGTGTTCCGAAGTTCCGGAAAGACGCAGTAGGTCACGAAAGTTGCGGCCAGAGCGAATAAGGACAGGCAGCTCGCGATAACGGAAATCACCCAGCGGATGTACGGCTCCAAGCCCTCTGGCAGCGGTCCTAGGAAGGAACAAACGACCGCTGTGCCGTCGGGAAAGAGAACATACTCCTCAGGTGATAGGCTTGAACCGGTTGCGACAATCTGGATGATGTCATCCGAAAGGTTCTTGTATTCAGAGTTGTCCAAAGACAGGAGAGACGAGCAGTTCAGGTGAAATATTTTCAGACAGGAAGGAGGTGCATTTAATTTTAAGTACTGCTGTTCTTCTGGAGTATACTTGTACTCTGTTACGGTCAGCAATGTTCCGTTGTACTCAGGGAAGATACCCTTCCCGTCTACGACAGAATCAGCACAAAATGCATTCACCGAAAACGGCACGAAGATTGAAAACGAAGACACGTTGCAAATAAACTGCATTTCAAGTTTAGAGTCATTCTGAAAGGCGCCAATGGCGTCCTCCAAATCACCCTCAACGTCGAGAGCTTCATCAACCGTATTCACAAAAATCGCAAGTTGCCATGTGGAATTTGTAAAGTCAGAAATTGCGTGAATGTTGCCCCTCTCGACGACCATTTTAGCTGTTGAATTTTGTGCAAATTTGTTCAACAAGCAGATGGCTACCAACACGTTTGAACTGTTTCCGAATATCGAGGGACCTGTTGGTGCAGGAACACACTCGTTCTCTCTGATGCGGTATCCCGGTGCGCATATGAGCACGCGGCAGATCTCGAGGAATGGATCGTAGATCTGACCCCCCGAGCAAGTTCTCCCACCGATCGACGAAGAGGAGAACAGGTCAAAGAGAACCTCGATCGTGATGAAACTGTCGTAGGGACTGCATATACCCCAGCATGGTCCCCAAGGCGAGGGATCACACCCTTCCAAACAAACCTGGTCCATGCAAGAGTTATCAGGAACGATGTTCCTACCATTACACATGGCGCAGTGCGGATTTCGATACCTGATGTTTGAGTCTTCAAGTTTGACGGGCGCGTAGTACGCTTGGCACCCTGCCTCTATTGAGGTTCCTCTGTACTGTTCCAAACAGGTGTCTGTGAGATGAGCAGGACACTTTCGTATGGCTCCGAGTCCCAGGGGAGGAGAGATGACCCAACCTTTTGATGGCAATGTTTGATTGAGAGATGGGTACAGCAGGGGTACCGTTGAATCGCGGTCGTTATCGGATCCGGAAACGTCCCACCGTTTCAGTTTGTCCAAAGACCTTCCGTGACAAATGGCGCAGTAGATGTTTTTGAAATCCACTCCTTGCTCGTCATATACCGGTAGCGAGCCAATCACATCTCTGAGATCCACGGGCCTGTGGCATAAGTCACGTGTTCCTGGGTCCGTCCACGTGATTTGACAATGGTCGATGAGTGCATAACCAATGTGAGTGAACTGACTGCCTGGTAGCCACACGCAGCCAAAGTCTTCAATGGTAAACTCTCCTCTCTCTAGGGTTAGCGCCCCCGGACTGCACGTCCCTTCGTAGTCGTAACAACAGTCGTCGAATAAGCTGCAAGCGTCGTCGCACTGGCAGTAGTGAAATACGTCATCTCCTGCGTCACTGATTGGATGAATCTGGTTGCATTGATCACCGCATACCTGCTTAGAGCCACATAGATATCCCGGCTCATCAAACTCATCGACTTCTGCAACACGAATAAAAAAAATTACCCAAGGAAGCGATTATATTATCTATAACACCATGGAGCTAGCTCCATGATAACACTGAAACATCAAGTACAACAATCAGTAATTACAATGGAACAGCGCCCCGGCCAGCACTGTGGGCTTGGATTTCATGACCTATGACCTCCTTCACATTCAGCTAGGTCAAGACATCCGATGTATTGTGTTCTGTCGTTACGTTTTGTACAAGTGGTGATGATGCGTGATGCATGGTACATGACATGGCATTTCATTTAAGTTTCAGATGTTAATTTTTCAATGTTCGGTGTTTTTGCTGTATCGTGAGTAATGCATGTTTGCTTAAAATGTTAAGTTTTGATCCGCTCATGCTCCAAACGTACTCTATAAAATGGTTTAATTGCTGCCCAAGATTCGTCCTTTTTTGGGGGGGGGGGTGGTGGTAATAAATAATTCAAAAACTACTCTGGCTGGCGCTTGTTTACTTGACATTAAAATGCATGAATGTTTATCAACCGGTTTTTATTTAAAAATTATGACCGGCTCCACAAAAAAGGGTATTAAGTCGCGCTGAGCGTTATTGTGTAATGGCCTGCTCAGCATTGAGAGGGTGAACATTTTGTCAAAATGTGATTTTCATTTTCACAACAATTTTTGTGTGCATCGATCTGTTGTTCTACAACAAAGCCAATTATTTCAAAGCCTGTTTTCTCGGTTGTGTTATTTGAACTCCAAAGAAGTAATTGATATTCAAATACGGTACATCATGTCTCCAGAAAAAGAGGGGCTGTGGAGTTATATTATATAAATTGTGGTCACTTTGTTGTTTACTCCATATGAGGTGAAGCATTCCTGTTGGTGCATTTTTGAAATTTATTTTCAAATCAGCGTTAACACTTTTTACCTGTAAAGCATTCCAATGTCACGTAGAATTGGCAGTCTCGGAGCGCGTAGTGCTGGCACTCGCTTAGACTCGTCTCGTTCCCGACGCAGCCGATATCCACAAATAACGTGTAGTTGGGTCTGTGTTCAGGCTCCAGCACATCCAGGGGGACGTGTGCGGTGTTGATTGCTTGATCGGAGTGGCCAAGTTCCCGGCAGGCCACGCGGCCCTGCTTGAGTCTGTGGAATATGTTGCCGCAGAGGGCGCTCCACTCGTGCTCCGCTCCGCAACGGCCCTGGAGTAGTTTATTCGACAACGGGTATGTCGCACCCTTTACCAGCCTCAGTTGAAAATCCGGCATTCCTGGGTGAAAAGAAATTCATATTTCATCATGTAATCAAAAAAATAAAAAATTCAGCTCTGCGCTTCATTACAACGTGTGTGTTTAATAAATGACAGCGATTTTGTGGCCTAGTCAGCTCTTTGGAAACTTTTGATCTATATTCACGTGTGTACGCACGTCTTTATCTTTTTTTTATGATCAGTATCAATGTCGTGTTGACTTTAGTTTTGCAAAATTTAGTGAATTACATTAATTACAGTGGGAGAATACTTGAGAAGAATAATGGAGAAATTGTGGTTTCTATATGCCTACGCTAGGTTTTGAACTTTGGTGATTTCTTGACAAGTGAGTGGTTTAACTTGTGAAAATTAGTTAAGGGAACCCTGCGCAGCGTTTACAAAAATTTTTAACCAGAACTCGCCAACGGTGGCCCTTTGGGCCACAGGTACTTCCCCGCACTACGCAAGACCCTATTCATGTCAAAACAACAAGAAGCCACGTGCCAGACAGTGTTCAGGCAGTTGCCAGACAGTGCACTTAAAAGATAATTGACTGGCGGCTGTGGTTTGCGGCTATGAAGGGAGATATCTGTGTCAAGTTACAGGTGTTTGTATAATATGTTTCAATGGGACTTGGCAGGATGCCTGGTCGAAAGTTTGTTGACACGACTTGGGTGAAGCCTTGGCTGCAAAGTTCATTGAACCAGCTGATTTGGCATGGGTTGAATGAGGATTAGATGGAAGGTGACCGTCATTGGCCCTCAATTTTTTTCTTCTTCAAATAATTCGGTCAACTGTGGCCCTCAGGGCCACATGTCACTCTGCCTAGGGTTGTATAGAAATACCTGAATATCCACATGTCAGCCACATATCATTGTCATGGATGCACGGCGCCGGTCCGATACTCGGATCCACACTTGAAATTGGATGTAAACTGCATCCACCAAACGTCCAGTCATCCAAATCAGCGGCGCAGGATACCAGGTGACGTTCGCTGGTGACGTTGGCCAGCGACGCATTGTCCGTACGATGGGGACCAGCGAAGTCATGGCCGCAGGCAAACGGGTACCCGAGCCTCCTGCACATCTGGAATGGGATGGCGTGGCTGAAGGAGGGATCGTTGCACACGGCGGTCCAGGGAGAATCTGGGGACCAGCGAATGAGCACCCGGCCCTCGTTGGGGGCGCTGCCGTGTACTAATTGAATGTCAAGTTCATCAATGCTGGTCATAACTGTTAAACGGAATTTGGGAATGAGTATATTTATGTTGAATCAGTTTTATTACCTTTTTCATCTTTGGATAAAAAGAATTAGTTCGGCCAAATAGGCCTACATGGATTAATAAAACAATGTATGGAATTTTGTGGCCAAGGCTACACATCGCTGATTCGCTGCCTGATAATGGATTGAACTTGGCCGTCACTGATGAGCTAGGTTTGTACACACTGTAATCACTCAGTGTTACATTACCAAAGTACATCAGGATAAAAGGATGACTCATTTCGAACGTGTAGTTCGATTGAAACTCCCACCTCTGACGTCTGTTTTTTTTTAAAATCATACGTAGTACCGACGTCTCGTCTTTCAGTACAGACGACGTTCAACTTGTATGTATATTCGCAAGTACAATACCTGCAAGTAATTCATGAAGTTAATATATTTTGATTAACTGTTAACACTGCGAATGTTTCTCACAATTTTCTGAAATGGTACCAACCATAATTAATATGTGACTGAACCTATAAAAGTAAGAAACGTTTGTAAGAACTTTTTAAAAACATTTGCCCTTACCAAATCCTATGTGGAAATCTGTATATATTGATAGGTTTTACCCTCGTATACGTATCGTATCTATATATAGAGAAGTAAGTGGTATAGTTATATGGCCTTCCTCTGCATGTGCAAACTATTAAGTGGAACATTGTTCTCAAAATTAATTTCATGGTTCCAGTGACATTTTGTCCTCGAAAACGTCTTTTCCGTTGAAAATCCTCAGACTGTAGAGCCATCGTCAAAATACAGAATCATGAATGTAATGTACACATTCCCCTCCAATATTTGTCTACTACACCTGGTATCGCGGACAGGTGTTCCTGCAACTAAACTACAGACTCTCGGTTACAAGTCAAATGCATATAATCGATTCCTTACCCTGCGGTATTGGCTGTGCTTGAATCTCCGCATGCAGCAGAAGCAGTGCCAGTGCTACCATTGTCGGAACCCCTTTCGTCATTTTATTACCGTACATAGTCCTTTGCAGCTCGACAGAATATGCAGTTGTTTTCCTGTTCGTAATGACGCAGAGAAGTGGCCTGTCTGTGCCAATGAGCCCACCAAACTCAATTATCACAGTCAATTTAACAACTCTTACAAAAACAACAACGACAATAATACGAGGCCGGTAGATCTTTTCTAAAAGTCGCTACATAAGTCCGTGTTGCCATATGAGCTGCCAATGTCAATGGCTGTACGTGGTATGCAGAGGCCGTGTTTACCTTCAATATCAGGTGTTTGTCGATTCGAGGTCTAGTTCACAAAGAAGCTATTGTGACAGAACAAGACTGGGAGTCAACCATTATATAGAAGACGTGACCTTTCTAACAATTGGTGAATATTATTTCATAAGAGTGTAAACCACTTTTGCTTGTTAGTCGGAAGTGACGCACATGGAACGGTTTGGGGGAACTGGAGCAAGTCAGATACTGGGAAAAAATAAATCTTACTCATAAAATAATTGTATCCAGTCAGTTTAGTCATCATGACGTGGCGAAAACTCGATTGTTCTTCATAGACTGCAAATCGCAAGTCTCATTCCATTTATTTTGCTGAAATTTGCAAACTAACGTAAGGGGTAGTAGACGAATGTATTGAAAACATAACAAGGAAACTGACATGTTTTACTGATTCCTGTTCATGACACAATTCATATAATAATGTGCCTTTATAACTTAGTACAATATGACTATCAATTGACTCTACACTTTTACGATTTCTAATTTTCACAAACAAACCTCCAATTAACAAATGAAACAATACAGTAGCGAGTCTACATAGGTTTTAAACACGTTTAAAACGTGTTTACAGATACACGCGTTTAGGAATGTGTTCAATTATTCTAACGAATATCGAGTTTTGCAAACATAAGTGACAATCGCTATAAATCTCTGTTCGTATTTAAATTTGTATTCATGGTAAAACCATGGCTCCATCATGGCGGGAATAGTAACGTATAAAGGTAAATCACGACAAGTTCAATAGTGTATATAGGCCTAGCGTTGCATTTGAACATTCTACTTAAAGTAATGTGAAATAAGTTAAATCCCATTAAAGTCTGGTTCCCACTTTAAAAATGATTCTGAAAATATGCAGTAACTTTCTAGAAGCCTATAACGTACAAACGATATTATTCAAAAGTTGTTTAAATGCCAAACGTGTTATCCAGTGAATACGTCACAAAGCTAAACATGTCAAAATAAAACAAACATCTCAATGCAAAATCTAAACATGTCGTGGGCTTAATACGTGAAAAAAGTGGGTACAAGATATGTGTTTACAAATGTATCCATACTCTTAACGCCATTTTTACAGTGTAGGGTGTCGGGGGGGGGGGGGTGCAACCCCAAGTTCCCACTTCCCCGAAATACTTAATCAAGGACAAGTTTAGTCGTGCATTCTCAGAAATAAAGTGACTATGGATTGGTAATAACACCGATAACTTGGTTGTACTGAGAAAGTTTCAATGCCAAATGACCAGTGACTTGGGTGAATGACAACAAAACACACTGTGCTATATAGGCAGTCACATTGTGTGGGTGTGTATACAAGGAAAACTATGAGTAACGCATTTATGAGGATACAGGAACGATCATTAAACAGTTCAAATGTAACATTGAGACTTAAAGTGTAATAACTAACTAAAAATTAAGACGAATCGGTAATTGTGAACTAATAATCTGAAAACACGTCAAGTTACATTGGATACTTTATCCCCATTCTGTCCAAGTGGCCCTTCATCTTGTCCAGTTCTTGACGTAGCCGTTGTACCTCCTCGGTGGCCGGAGAGTGTCCACTCGGATGACACTGAGTCAGCTGGGTGACCAATGCGCTCTGGGCCGGCTGCACCTCGTTCCTCATTCGAATCTAAAATCGTGAACCAAATTATTAAGGTCAACGTTGCTTAGGTTTAAGTTGTAAAATGAGATCATTGAATTTGAGACGCATGCATGAAAATGGCATAGCCATCATACATAGACTCCTTTGTATTGTTTTGTAAAGTTGATAAATGCTCATATTTTCATACCCTTTTTGATAATTGAACAACTTTTCCGACTCTGCCAGTAGAGTTTAATGGGAATTATCAAAACCGTTACTTGTAAAGGAATTTGTTTTTTATTTATATAAAATGTAGGTAGTAGAGTCTAATGTTTAGGTTGATTCTGTAGGTCTTCCCTAGAACATTCGCCTGGGCTTTGCCTGCCACCTCTTAAACTGTATTTTCTTTTCATTGTCTTCTCTCTACGGGTTTCTTTAGGCTTGCAAGCTACAGTGCAGTGCCTAGGGCGCTTTTAAGGAATCCTTGGTTTCATTACCAGAAATAAAAAATAATAGTAATAAATTATCTGAATTTAATGTCGGAGTTCACTTACTTTTGGAACAAACACCACACAGAGAGTCAGGGTAGTAGCCAGCCAGATCAGGGTAGCTACCAGGGCGTAGTGGGCGTTTCGCTCCTCCAGAATAAACGACACCGGAGCGCCAACGAAGGAAAGGATCAAGACATTGTAGACACAGACGCCTACAATGCACCCAAAAAAGGGAACCACAATGGACAAGAAAAGACACAAAAGTAACAGTTGAAAATAATTTCTGATAATAAAGAGATGTGCAACTGCTGATATGAGACAAGAGTAGTCGTTGGATTAGTGGCAGACAATGATTATTAGAGTACAAAACAAAATAGAATTTATCTCAAATTATTTCATCATTTTATCCCTATAATCTATCCTCAATAAGTAACACACACTTAATACCGATGTATTTGGAGTCATTGAGCGCTGGCATGGAGACTTTCCTGGTCTCCCAGGCCAGAAAAGCTCCAAATATCAACAGCAGACCATCGATGACGTAGAAGGCACCAATCCAGTAAGTCTGGTTCCTAGACTCACACATCATACGGATTGGTGTGTAGACGATGTCGTCATGTTCGTCGTCAATCTGAGCAGGGAGAAACCTGAAGTCATTACATTGGCAAAATGGTCAACATTATTCGTTACATTATGGCATTTCAGAGTGCATAATAAGGCAATTTCACTAAGGGCAACATCAGAAAGTTGACTTTAAGAACGACCAAAAAGGAACAAAACAGTTAGTTCGTATTACCTTTGTCGCTCCAATCCGTTCTACTGCTTCCAGTGGGTCGAAAATTTCCCAAACGATTAGAATCACAACATCCACGAGAACCAAGACAGCGACACAGCCGAACAACCACTTATCTTTTACAACCTGAAAAAGACGTCATTAACCTGAATAACATATACATGTAGTGGACACAAAGCCGTCATTTTTAAGTGTACATGTAGTGGATTTACGATAAAGGACAGACACACAAAGGGAGAACAAAAGATCCTTTCAGTCCTCGAGCGTTGGCTCTTTTGTTGAAAACGCCGGTCATCGATTGTACGGTTATGTGCTTAGTCTATGGGAGAGTGTTATATTACAGGGACAAAGGGAAAAACAAGGCATTGTCCTCGGGCGTATAGAATTTCACAACTGTGTGAGTTACTGGTATGCATAACCACTCCAGATATGGCCCTCCTTTGTGTCCGCCCTATCTCGAAAAAAACTTATCATGAGATTCACGCAGCAATATGAAATAACCTGCTGATACCTAATGGTCTTCATTCTCGTCGAAACGTGAATGACCGTTTCAGACAAATACAAGTGTAATGTTCAGTCTTTGGGAAAAGACAAGATAAGTTAAAATTCGCGGCAGTCTGAAATCGAAGCACACCTTTTGAAATTATTGTCAAAAGGTTGATATGAGACTTTAATCAGACTCATCCCTTTTACCCGTTTCATTGCAGTTTTGTTGGTGAATATCTTGTGGACTCGCCAGGTCTTGCTGAACATGGCGCCGAATGCCAGGGAGAACCCGATGGGCAGAAACCACGTCTTGACCTGCATGATGACATTTATAAAGGTAATTCTAAACCGGCTTGGTCAATTGTGTAAAGGGGCACGAGGGGCCGGGTAGCAGATGAGACAATTTGTATAGCACTTAAGTTGTTGCTTTTGTTCACTAGCCGCCGCCGGAGAGCTCCCGCGGCGCCTTGTTGGCGCGTTGGGTCACAGATACGCTGACCTAGTTCATTTCTCTAGCTTATAGCGAGCGCTCCGGGAATAGGCTCTATAAATAGACTACTTCAGTGGGTTTCTTTTGTTCAGACACGCGGGGCAGGTTTGGCTAGATGCCAGGGCTAAAGTTGTTACAATGTAATACATTTTGTGAATCGGCTCTTGACTGCTTGCCTATGCTGGGGATCAGCAGTTGCAGTTTTGATGGCGGTGCGGCGAGTCGACCGCAGAGTCCGTTTGGCAAAATAAATGAGAGCTTCCTTTTGAGATAGAAATCCTGTGTGTGTCCCTCGACTTGGAGGACAAGAGCTCAATGGGTTCCCGCTACAACATGTTGCTTACCAAGTTTTATATGCTCAGCATTAAAAAGGTAAGAACAAGTAATATATTCATTGACATTTTAATTGGCTTGTAAAGTAAAAGTAAAGTCTGTCACGAGCCAATGTGGCCCACCAGGCCGGCGTTTATCTCCGGTTTCAGTGGCATGAAACGACTGAGAATATTTCTACTTTCAAGTGGCTTGCCCAAGGACACAACGTATGGCCAGCAGCTGGATTCGAACCCCTGACACTCTGATCAGGAGTCACAAATTCTAACCGCTATTCCCACACTCCCCCTATTGGCTTGTAGGGCAGCCCGTATTTGGTCAGCTTTTTTGTTCTTGAATATTTAGGGTATAATCATTAGGCTTATGTGCTAAGCATCTGCATGAAATATATGTCAAAAGTAAACAATTCTACTGCCAAGTTGGACGGTTGATTATTTGGAGATACTCAATGTTTATTTTAGATTTACGTTGAGTGGAGTTGGGAAAATAGAGCATTTGAAGATGCAGAAAATTAAAATTTTAACATGATACACGATGATTCGTACCCGACACATCGATACGAAGGTGTCTGTGGATGCAATGTTGGTATCCACACCCAGGAAGATGATGGAGAGGTAGGCTAGCATTCCACCAATCAGCATCACGTTGTTGATGTTGGGGCTCGACATCTTGATCACACTGCAATACACAAAGGGTTGTTCAACATATGAATAACGTTCCCACTTATAGCTAAATGAGGAAAATCCAAAAAAATGTTAGTTAGCCAAACGGAGTTGTCAAACATCATGTCAGGGAATCTGATTGTTCACCGTAGTTTCCTGAAGTGGATGTTGAAAGCCAGGAAGCAGCAAGCCAGAGCAATCCCAACCGTAGCCAAGATGGCGCCGGCGAGGAAAAGTGAAAGCTGTATCGTCTGCCGATCCTCGCGTTTGATAACAAAATCAATTGGAGGCTTCCCACCTGAAAGAAAACCAAAGTTGAATATCATTATTAGATTTCTTTACAGATTTGCTGTTCAAGGAAGCCTATATTACTTATGCAAGTGCGTGGTGAAGGTAAATATATTGTAATGCTTTTTGGGTGAACGAGCCTAAGGCTCTACGCCTTCTAGCGTCAAACGTACCTTTCCAGACAATTGGTTGGTATCCCTCCCACATGATGTCCTCGCCTGAACCAGTCACCGGGTCCATTAACCCTACATCAACTTGTCTTTCATCTGCGAAGAAATTACAAAAGATTTCAACACCTCAGTTTGGATTCACTTTCGGCAGTGCTTAGAAAAGATTCTTTGCTTTGACATTTTCAACTCTTGGAGGCGTGTCAAAGTTAAGCCTATATATCTGTGTATTTTGGCAATTATACAAATCGTTTTTTTCTTTAGCGCAGTGAATCAGTTTAAGCGTTAATATTTAACGTGATCTCCTGCCTAGTTGCAGCTAACGTGGAAAAATTAACCCAATGAAAAGTGGAACCGAGAATGGAATGAAGCATGCACAAAGTCTGTGGGATTTGGGATAGAAGAACAAGAAGAAGAAGCTAGAGGTAGTGGTTGTTTAAGCAAGGTCATAACGATTTCTATAAATTTGGTACATATTTCTACTTTACGTTGGCTAATAATTAGAATGGCTGCGAGTTTACCTTGTATCTGCCATATCTGGACCAACCCGAGCCTATCTCCCGATGACGTGAACTTCACAGGTCCCTGCGACAGTTTAGAGGAGACACTGTATGTTAAGTCTCGTTAGTTTAGTCGCCTTTTTTCCCCCGAACGATCTTCAAAAGAATCCTCATGGTCTTCAAGCGATCCTCAACTTCTCTTTCCTACACTCTAAAACGTTCCGAGTCAGATTTGGCTAGGGATATCTGGGTCTAATTTGACCTGCTCCTTTTGCCAAGGTCAAAGTGACATGAAACATGCTCAAGAGAAGTACATTTTGACCCCGCAAATATCAGCTCGTAGAAACCAGGATTCCGGGTCAAATCTAACCCGGAATTTGAGAGCGTGCTTCTACTTCTACGTTGATGCTTGGCAAAGCACCCACATCAGGATATCAGGCCAAGGTTTGGTAGCAGGTTTAGTAGTACTTCTATAATGTTGCAAGCATTGTGCTATTAGGTGTGATCCGTGATCAAGTGGCTTATGGGTCTTTCTTGGCATCTTTCTAGCACTACTTGACAAATACCGAGTAGCTGTGTGAGTACAGCAAACCTGTACAGTGTCATGCTCTTTAGGTCAAATATTCAAGTCCTTTGAGTACATTTCTTTGTCCAACGAGCCTGACATCTGAAACATTCTACCTACCGATACACCCTGGAATGTCATGTTGCTGATAATGTCAAAGATTATTTGTACAGTGGCAGTGTCATCATAGGTGAAATCAGCCAGTGTCTTTGGTGGATCTGGAGAAGTAAAAGCAAAAACTAGAACAAAATGCATTCGAAAAAAACCCAGTGGAATGCGGTGGTTTAACAATTTCAATGCTTCATCAAACAGTAGCGGACCTCCGGCTTGAATGTTTCTCGACTACTATTGTTTGCCATATAATTCGCTGTATGAATGGTGATGGTAGCTGTTCTTTTCAAAGAGGTACACAACAGGAGGACGCATATCTTTAAGATGCAGAGACGTCGGTTGTCCAGTTTAAACAGGTTTTGGGGAGGTAGGACCGGACTTACCTAACTGTTCAAGCTGCTGTTCGGCCTCGTGTAGAGCAAGAGCAGCAGTCCAGATGGTGTCATAGCTAAATGGAATTTCGGCAAAACCAACCGGGGATTCTGGATCGTCTGTGCCGACCGACGCGTTGAATCTCGCCAGTAACGCGCTGGTGGTCTGAAAATGGTCAACATGACGGCCTTCATTAGTGTGTTCCAGTTCAGTTCAACTAATCCTTCACGGTTAGTGACAAACGGGTTATAGAATTAAATCAGGTTTATAAATAAACTGTTCAAAATGCGGCACTTATTGGTGGTTTGTTGTGTGTCCAAACTACGCATGTGCTAGTTCTGTCACGTCACAAGCCAAAGAGGCTACGTATACCTTACTTGGACGCCGACATTTTAAAGATAATGTCACGTCGTTGTCTTCCTTGAAGTCTTCTGTTAGTTGCTCTTACTCCAAGCACCGACCACTTACCATTCCTGACAGAGTCTGGTGAGTATCGGGTAGAAGACTAAGTGCGTTGACCCCGAACTGGTAGCCGGCTACTTCCTTCAGCTGGTCCAGTGAACAATCAATGGTGTCGTCGGATACCAGCCAGGTGTTCAAAGCCAGCCATCCTTAAAGTTGGACAAAGCATCCCCGAACAATTAAAAAGAATTGAAGAACAATTAATAGAGAGGCCATTGCAGTTACGCCTACACAAAATTTTATACCTTAAAAGCAATTCTTGGTATATCAGTTTTTACCTGGCACAATCCAGACGTACTTTGCACCGAACATCTTCAGATGGTAAGCAGCACAAAACACCTTTCTTGCCGCATCGCTGTAAAACCCGGCGACTATGATGCGAGTCCCCGACTCCTAATGACAATGACAAGGATACCAAAACTGTAATTGGGTACCGGCATTATTCAATGCTGGAAAGTTATTAACAGACTCGCTGGAGGTGTGGCGATCCGCCCACAGCAGCATTTCAGGACCCGAGTCTGGCCCAATCGCTTCGAAAGAGAGATGGGCACTCCGCTCCTGTGAACACAGTTTCGGCATCTTTAACTTTCTACCTACAGCTGCATCAAATCTCAAAATCGCCGCACGGTGAATGGAGAAACTTCACTAAGAAGGTCACGAATACTCAGTTATGAGTAGAACGACGACGACGACGATAACAAGAGATAATCTAGTGCTGATCACGAGACAGGTGGAATGTTGCCATGATTTGCTCCTTTGTAGGAAGGTCTCTCCATTAATACTTGAATTTGCATCCGTGAAACCATACAGTACTAGGATGGTTTGACGTTTTAAAAGAAACAGGCAGTGATGATATGGGGGGTACAGTGATCACAGGATTTAAGATCCTGTCCCAGTAATATTTTGCTGTTTGCTCAACATAGTGCAGGTGTTTGAAATTGAAATTTTAATGAATAACAAAACTTATTGATACAAAAAACACGTTTTACTTTTAAGTGTTCCATCTGCGTAGCTGGATCATCTCCAAATGTCTCTTGAGCTATGACCTCAATTCCGGCTTCTTTGGCTTCACTGTGGAATTCTGCAAAGGTCTGGATGAAAAAGAGAAGGCAATGTCGCCATATTATTTTCGTTGTCCAGATTAAATGTATGATTTACCATTTGTTCTAGTCATACAGATACTTTATACAATTTTAGTTTGGTTTGCATAATCCAAAAAAAAAGTCCTTTTATTGCTCAGACGTTGGAGTAAAGTTCTGACCGAGATTCATGCTTATTGAAGTAAAAACTCTTGCAACTTTTCGTTTGTGGAGTGGCATGACCAAGTGGTTAAGATCACTGGACTCAAGCTCTGGTGCTTCTGATCAGCAAAGTGTGGGTTCCAGTCCCGGTCTTGTCACTTGTGTCCTTAAGCAAGACACTTAACCGTTATTGCTTCGTCCTTCGGATGGGAGGTAAAGCCGTTGGTCCCGTGCGTTGTGTTATAATTATGCACGTTAAAAAAAAACCCCGTAATACTTATCGCTATGAGAGAAGGGGTTTGCCCCGGTGTTTCTGGCAGTGGCTGCTCAACGGTAAGGTGCTACATCAAATACTTCACTTACATGTCTTTAAGATTGAAATTCATTTTAATTAGCGCATTTAGTACTGTACCTAATTCTTAGTAGACACATACTCCGGTATTGTTATTATTATTGGTCTTAAGATTGCTGGGAACCTTTTTTCGTTTTTGTTTGGTACGAAAGAAGAGCTTGACGTACCAAGGAAAATAGTGGAAGCGATTCGTAAATTGTCGCCACTTTCGTCCAGTTGAACTTCTTAATCAAGGTCAGCTTGGCAAGGTTGAAGGTCGTCTCGGGCTGATACAAACGGAAGAACCGGGGGAACAGTAGTCGGTCGGATAGCTTAGGCGAAGACGCAGCATAAGATATCTTGAAATGACGAACAGATGTTATGTTAGTAACAAAGTAGGCCATTTGTAAACGTGCCCTATAGTACGGCAGATAGGTGATGGGATTGTGTCTTTATGATGATACTATCATGAAATCTGGCACACAGAGTATGTCATGAGAAAGATATTTGGCTATAGGGCCATCGCAGATTTGTCCTTTGCAAAAAACACAGGTAGAATAACAAACAATAGCAGCCATTTTGAAAAAAAATTAAAAAGTGCTTGTTATTGTACCTTTATTTATTTTTTTTAAAGGAGAAATCTGCGTTGGCCCTATAGCCAAATATCTTTCTTATTTCATACTCTGACTGTGTGCCAGGTTTCATGATTGTATATCATCAAAAGCACAATTCCCCCAAATATTTCCCCTATATCTACCCCACTAATAATTCCATCTAAGCAGCTTATTCAGCCAATACTTTATTACTAATTAGTTCCTCTTAGGTGAAGCTTCGTGATTTAAGTTGATAGAGCAATTACTTTTTAACCTATTTCCCGTTGGACAGGTAAAAGAATAGGATATGCAACCCAATGTAGTAGTGCATAAATTCGCAAAAAATCCTCCCCAACAACTTACACATGCCCAAATATTTCTAAACATCTATTGTTTTTTTTCTGCTTTTAATAGGGGACGTTGAACAATAGAGGACACTAGGGTCCCCCGAACCCCTGAAGGTCCCCAATTTGGATTCCTGCACAAAACATATGGGAGGTCTTTAAAAAAAGTTATTGCAAACATAAGAGGGACAATATAGGCCCACAGGAGGTCCCCAATTGCAGGCAAATACACACTTGTTCACGTTGATAATAAAGGTCGAGTCAGCCAGAAAAGGAAGATAATCGATTGACATCTTTCAAATTCCTCGGAATGTTCAAGAAATAAGGGTGGGGTGAAAAGCAAACTGATAAAATTAATGCTGAAAAGGAAATTGTCAAACCTGGATGAGATTCCAGAAATGCGACGCCTGCGCAGTCGGTTCGGTTGCCAGAGAGCAGCCTCCGCCGATTATCATAGTCTTAGTGGTGGAAGTGTTGAAGAGCTCCCTGTACATTATATCTGTAGCCTTGCCACCATTGCACTATCGAAAAACAAACCGACCACAATTCGGCGATTCATCACAATGCAGTGCGCAACCAAGAGTTTGCCACGCGTCACGGAGAGTTAATTTTTTCCAGTGCATTGTGGGAGATGTTCGCGGGACAGCTTTTCCGCTCAGTAGTATCGTAATAAGCGTGTGATTCGAGTATCTGTTTGTCCTTTTCTTTGCTTTTTATCAATATGATGGGTTTTTTGTACTGACACTCATTCAGATGGGCCATGTTTTGTCGACCGTAAGCTTAAAAATGGACTCTCCATGGCAAAATCTTGGTGGCGCACTGCATTGTGAATCGCCCGAATTAGGAAGGGATTTAGAAGAACGAAGTGTATAAATCATCGGAACTCAATATTCATTTTTTGTGTTTCTTACTGTGTCTTTGTGATTGCAAATCACAAATGTCAAATTTGTAAGAGTTATGTCTTAATTTCATATTGTTTATATAGTTTATTATTTCCATTGGATTGTGTTTAAATACCATTAATTAGTATTGTATTAAGTTGATTTGTAACCGTTGTGTTGCTAAATAAACCCAATCCAAGACAACCCAACCCAACCCAATACAACCCAGCAACCCAGCCCAGCACCGTGCAGTCCAGCCCAAAAATACCCAACCAAACCTTTAGTGCCCAACCGTAGTGTCACGCTTGGGGAATTTTTCCCTTTTTGATGTAATAAAATCATTAATCACCCGTGAAATATTTCTCTAAGCCCCAGCCTGTTCATCGCTTAAAGGAAATCGAAAAACCCACCCACCCACCCACCCACCCATTCAAACAAACTAACACCCCAACACCCCAACACACACCCCAGCAAGAGCGATGTACCCGTCACCCATTCTCATCGTCTGCCAAAGAGACTGCAGGATTTCTCCAAAGCAAACACGGCATCCTGAGTTGCAGACAAATGGGAGCAATCATGGCAAGGATCCACTTCGTGCCTAGATCTGTTCTTTGAGGACCACACCAACATCAGTGGAATAGATCTAACACACAAAGCCTGGACAAGACTAAACTGCCTTCGAACTGGCGTGGGGCGCTTCTAATTCAGAGCCATTGGCAGGTGGGGCCTCGCGGACAATGCCACCTGCGAATGTGGGACTGTAGACCAAACTGCAGACCATATTCTATCCGATTGCCCTATCTATACCAATCTCCGCATGGTGCAGACGGTCTAAATATGGTTGACCCAACTGCAAGTTGATATTTGAATCTGTCTTTCCGACAAACGAAAGAAGAAGAAGTAGTTAGGACTTACCTCTGTATCCCTTGGTATAAGAACTATCTCGTACCCAGGTAGAACATCAGGATTGCCGTTGATGTCGTCGACAGCTAACTGAGCAGCAGGCAGGGCAGTCTCCGCTCCTGCCCACGGCCCCGATTCAGGGAAGAGGCCCAGGAGATAGAGCTTGGTCACATTAGACTGGCAGAGACACGGTGTGACAGCAACCGTAAGGACGACAGCAACCAGCAGCAGCATCTTCTCGATCTCCAAAAGCAAAAGTCTCAACGCCAGCCTGTGAAGCCTCGATCCTCTCATATTTGTGCGCCCTTTGTCAGTTCGGGAATGATCGACACATAAGGGACAGAATTGTTCATCCACTTGCTTTATAGACCGCCGGTTTTCTTCGATAGCATTCAAGTGGGACCTTTGCGATATTACGTCATTGGAATCTTAGCCAATGAAAGAGTATGAGGACGGATAGTGAATATGTGGTGCAACCTCTAGAAATGATCGAATTGGCGCAGGAAACTTACAGGTCTGATGGTAAACCTACTGCTTTCTAGAGCACCATTGGAAAGCTTGCACACGAGCGTCAATGATATTGCCGGAGATATCGCGGAGATTCGGCGATTAATAATGCAAAAAAGACTGCATCTTGACCAATCAGATTCCGACAACAAAAACATGGCAGCCAGACTGACACAATTTCTAAGGATCGACTCCGATTGGGTGGCTCCTCTCTCCCTAGAGGTTTCTTATACTAATGTGTTGTTCTTAAAAAAAAGGAATCACAAATATTTCCTACGATTCTACATTAACTGGTGACGTCTTTCCTCATTGTAATTTGTTAAAATGTGACTAGTGGCAACTGGATATCAGATGATGAGAAGATCGAATTAACAGTTGTTAATAAAGATATCGGGTTGTTAATAAAGATATCGTGTACTACTTTTGTTGACAGGTGTTGAAACACGTATTCTGTGTCACTTTCTTTGTTGTTCCAAATAGTCAGAACACACATTTTTTTTTGACGAATCAGGTTTTAGGGTCATTGCGCTTAACAGTGATTCTCTTTGAACTGATTGAGCAATTTCAATATTTTTTCAACTAAAAGTAGTTTCTGAAATTGGCTTTCCAGTCATTAATATTTTTTGGTGCTACATTTTTTTGTAATTATGAAATATGTTTTTGGGGGTTTATGTTTCGCTTTTTTGACTTACCCTGTATATCTGTATATACCGATTTTAGTTGTATTTCGTTCTGGCAATGAATCCAATGATTCCTCAAATGTGACAAGGAAATTACAGTTTTACAGGTGGAAGAAAAACCCCAGAAGAATATTCTGGGTTAATTGGGTAGGAGCTGAAAACCAAATCCACATGTGGTCCGGGCGGGAATCGAGCCCGGGCCACTGTTGTGGAAAGCACTGGAAAGTAACCATTGCGCCAACCTGAGTCTTTACTCAGTGCAGTTCCATTTGATTTTAAAACATGAATGTGCATTTGCAGCATTATTCAGACAGGATCCATCGATTCCATGTCAGTTGTAATCACATCTTCATTATCAATCTGGTCCAAGGGAGCAATGCATCACACAACTTTCGAAGGTGAACCAAAATGTCGAACCGTAGCGCCCATAGAAAGGGACGACAGTGGAGCTTCGTTTGTAATAAGGCCAAAAAAAAAGTCATGACATTGTTAGTGACGTAGGCATTCAACACACGCCCTGCGCGTATGCGAAGATATTTTGTTCTACAATCAGACTGATTCGATCAATTCCAACACAGGTGGCCTTGATAAGATTTTATGTGTGTGTGTTCCCACAATGGTTAGCGGCCTGCAGCCAATTTGCACCACGAAATCAAATCACGCAACGGTATTCCTTGTGGGGAAATCAAATTAGGCTCGAGGAATTGTGGATGTTTTTCTGTATCAGCATTTTGTTTGTGATTACACGCGTACCGTCAGTACGTTTTGAATCCTTTGTTGGATATCAATGCGCCTTAATTCTTTTTGCTCTTTAACCCTACAGACCGAAGGATTTCTTTTCATTCTAGAGAGGCCCTACATGTTTGTCCCTGTACATCTCAGTGTCGTTTTGCCTCCGAAGAAAATCTTGTTAAGATTTGAAAGTCAGGCCGCCCTGATTTTGTTTAATGTAATGTAGGACCTACTACTGTATTTGCTGGGTGAGGGCTAACAAATGGTGTTGCTTTACCTCCACAGCTTTTGGCGTGCAATTCCTTTAGCCACTTATTCGGATAATAAGAGGATTTTTATCTCAGTTCATGTATAGTTGCTTGGTATCCATGCTGTTTTATAAGATGTGCGAATTGGAGAAAGTTGAATCTTAACACCAGCGCAAGATAGGGAGATTTTCTGCCGTGTTTGATTTTTATAAAGAGAAACAGTTATCTTCTTTTTTATTAATTTCTTTTTCCTGACTCTCTACATGTAATGCGCATGGTAATATATGATTTGAGACATCTTCAATAAGGGAATTAATGTGTGCTTGGGAGGTTTTAAAAACTCTGTTTAAGCCTGCTTGGAGTCTGGATGCTGAAAATTACCCCGAGCTTAAGGCGAGGGCAATTATTCAATTCATAATTACTTTTTCGAAAGGTTTCGGTCAAAAATTCAAAATTTGTCGGTCCAAAAGTCAAAACAAGTCAAAAAGTAAACATTTCAAACGATTTTGTTCAACACTTTCACTTTATGTTTTTTCCCCAAACATTCGACACCCCTCTAACTATATAATGGAGTGCCCAACTCGCGAGTACAAGTCTTAAACAACTCCTTTACGGAATTGGCGCGCGCGTCGCGCGTACTGCGCAATGCCGCTCAGAATACAGCAGTGGCGGTGCGTTGTGAATTGAGGACTATGAAATACTGACTCACTGGTAGTATTGCACTTGCCTATGTGATCACTGTGAACGTTCAACCAATAAAACGGTATAATGCACAGGATTTCATGGTGAGTCAAAATTTCATGTGACACTGGAAAATTGGTCGAGTCATCCACTTAAAACCGCGGCCACGTGACGGGCTCTCGACCAATATGAATTGGTAAACATTCTTACGTATTTATGAAGGATGATTTAAAAAAAAAAGTATTTTCCAAGCCCTTTCCTCGTGGTCGAATGGAAGTTGTAAAAAAAAATGTTGAGTACTGCTGGCTGCGTGTTGATCTTGTATAGTAAATACGTAGCCCTACGTGCCGACAGTTCCAGATGAAGGAATAAACCAAAAAAACTGTCTGATGAAATGTTTCAAAAGTTATCTGAACGTTTCTGACATGTCTTTTAACAAAACAAATTTCACTGATGAGGTCACAACTGCTTTTAGCAAAAGGAAACGGAAACCAGTGATTTGTCCCTGGTAAACTAATCATAATCCTTCACAGCGATCGAGCCAATTATTTTTGGTCTCCACGAAATCAGAGCTCTCCCATATCCAATTAAGTAGATGTAATTCATTTTCTTTTGAATTTAAGGAACACTTTATCTAGGTTGAGGACAGATACGCTTTTTAACTGAATCCAGCAGGCACTATCCTCTGAATGAGTGGTTGTATATAATTAAGATCTGAGGCCAGTGATTGTTCGAAGAATACACTGAAACCTGAGTACTTATCTGGGCAACTTAATTCCGTCTCTATGGCAGCCAATTGCCATTTTTGAACTTCAAATTTCAAGTGTCTTATATTCTCCGAGGCTCTGCAATAAGTCAGAAACATTTTCTACATGCATATCCCAGCTGTTAATGCGTTTGCAAGTCATACCCCTGTGCATTTATATTTAACATTTTTCCACCTTAAACGGAACCTGCCACATTTTGTTTGTGGATGCTTTGCGTTCTATAGACCATTATAATGCTGCGGCCATCGTGATTTTTTCCCCATTCAAATGAACGTTACCAAAGCGAGGCTGGAAGGCGGGAGAAATAGTCCGGTTCCTAATTTTTGCACACAAAACCCATTATCATTCAGTACTGTTATTGGATGCATGGATCATGACTGAAATGGTGGCAGCATGATCCATGGCAACCCCGTAGGCTAACGGTCACTACTTAGTTTTCAGACATTTCAAATAATAGATTATAAGTTTGAATGTGTTGACAGTTTGAACATTTGCCCAGTCAGTAATATTTTTTATCAAGGTATATATTTCTTTCGTCTCGTCCATTGTCTGCGTAGAGTACAATGCATTACTTTTGTTTTGTTTTGAGATCGGTCAGCATCCGTTCACCTTCAACTGACCTCACCGTGTCCGGCCTTCGCAACTGGGAACACTATTCCTCGCTCATCCTTCACTGCTATCCGTCCGGTACTGTAGTGGAAAATAGGTCCCGCGTACACCCCGTGCACTGAACCGTTCAATCGAAAGGTCATGACCTTTCCAACAAAGACGGTTCTGACCTTGCAGCACAAAAAACACCAATGTGTACGTGCATGGTACGCAACCTAACACAGATATACAATCGACAGGTAGTAAACCGCTGAACAGCCTAAGTCAGTGTTTTGAGAAATGGCGTCACTCCATTTCCCCTCAATCTTTGCTTGCTTACTCCTGCAGCTTGTGTACACGTCAGGACAGACCCTCCCCGACCGTGAGTAAACGTACACTTCATGTTTGTATGAACGTTCGAACAAAGTTGGTTTCTGCTTGGAACAACAACTCTTTCCACAATGTGCCACATTGGGGAGTTTGTAAACAGGAGCTTAAGCGAAAGGACGGTTTATAGTTCCGTACAATCGCCGTGGTTGCATGCGCTCGCAGCATGGAGGAAAAAAATGCTCCCAGCGGCAAACCAGTTAACCCACTTAATTATAATTTGGATTTTCCAAAGGGGTGACGCGCTGGGCCGGGTGTTGAAGTCCAAAGCATTTCAGGGGAAGAGGTGGGATATGACCGAAGCTTTGCAATCTGCTTGGAGCAGTTAATCGAGATTTGCAGTATTGAGTGATGGCGAGGGAATTTAAGGAAATTATCTCAATGTGAAAATTGTTGGAATTTATCAGTCGGAGGAAGGGGGCGGGGGGGGGGGGGCACTCCGACAACCCATTGGATCCGCACTGATACACCCTGAAGTGTAAAACCTGAAGTGTTAAATCCAACACTTACATTTATGTTAGTCAGTCTCCACACTTTCAAAGTGTGGAATCCATTTTTTTTTAAACGTTAAATCAAACACTTATACCGTTAATTCAACAGTTTATGTGTTTACCCAATAGTTTTTAAAGTGTTAACTTTGAAACTGTTGACTCAACATTTAAAATAATGATTAACAGTTTAAGTGTTGGCTTTATTAACATTTAAATGCTGGATTTAACATTTAAAATGCTGGATTCAATACATGTAAGGTGTGTTCTCTGACCGCGAACCAATAGTGTTGGATTAAACACTTCTGTTTTTAGAGTATACATGTACATGTAGGTCTATACCCAGAATGATAGTACAGTAAATGGTTAAGAAAGGATTATTCAAAGGGAACACTCTTCTTTTTTTTGGTTTGAGAATGACCATAGAGCCAGTTGCACTGCAGTGAAAACATTTACAATTGGATTTGCAATTATAGTTATTGAATGCAAGTTTCTGCAGGCGATTCATTATAACTATTATCCAGCTCGAGGTCGCCGTTGATGTAGATATGTACTCCATACGCTAATTGTAAGCCAATAATAATGCCCTCGGCAAGTTGTAGTCATTAGCATATAAATGACTGTTTTAGTTGGAAGCTGATCGAGTGGAATGCACTTGATAGGGCACTTAAACACGGAAGGTCACTTCCGTACATTGCATTTTGCCCATGATCCGTTGACCTTTTCTATACAACGTGTCTCAAAAGAAAAGGCAAACAAAATATATCGGACTGCGAGACATGGAATGTGTAACCAACCTAAATAATACAGGTATGGTTTGTAAGATACGCTTTTCCACCTTAAAATTAGACATCAAACGTTCAAATCTGATACCTTTTGACAGAGTTATGAGTAATTTTCCGAGAGAGGTCAAATTGGCCATGGGACCAATTTTTAATTTTTTTCAGTTTTTGGCATTGGGACAAAGGTAACCTAATTGCCTCTGTGTGGATAACTGCCTGGCCTACAAAAATGTATTTAGCGAGTAAACACAATGCTAAACACTTTCTTGCTATCAGTTTGTAAACACGTTTACATGCTAAACATTTTTCAGCATGAGGTGATAGCAAGAATGTTTTTAGAATTGTGTTTATTCGCTTAACACATTTTTTTTTAGGCCAGGCAAATATCCACACAGAGGCAATTAGGCTGCCTTTGTCCGACAACTGCCTAAAATTGAAAACTTTGATTTGGACGTCTGATGTCTCATTTTAAAGTGGAAAGGCGTATCTTTCAAATCTCACCTATATTATCTATGTTGGTTACACGTTCTACGTCTGGCATTCGGTTATATTTTGTTTGCATGTTTTTTTTTAAACACACTGTCACTGCGATCACAATTAATTGTGTGACAAAACACCTGTTGTAAATGGACATCAAAGTGCCAAAATAAAAATGTTCAGTTTTAAATCCTTGGTTTCGGCTTCAAATAATGAACACGCAATTGTGCCCAGATATAAAAGAACTCCTTGTTCTCTTGTACCTCATTCTGTTCTCAATTGACAAGTGTATATTTTTTTCGTCAACTAAATTTCATACAAATTTCCAAATATCAAAAGGAACAGCATTATTTTTCTCCTCTCACCAAGTAATAGATGTTAATAAAATTTAATGAGGCGAAAGTCACTTTTAATTATGTAGGCCTAAATGTTATAAGGCGGGCTTCAATTCAATAAAAATACTTTTCCAACAACAACTAAATGGATTTTACCGCCTTTACCGCCATTAAAATAACAGTCGACAGATATGCTGTTTTGAAAGACATTTAAAATATGCAAACTTAAGGAGTTATATTTTAAATTTTATATTCTGTAATACTTGTAGTTGATGTAAGCCCAGGTGATATCGACCGACTCATCATTCGACTCGTCGGTGGTAGCGCCCGCAACGAGGGGCGGGTACTCATTCGCTGGTTCCCCGACTCGCCCTGGACTGCCGTGTGTATCGATCCCTCCTTCAGCCACGCCGTCCCATTCCAGATGTGCAGGACGCTCGGGTACCCGTTTGCCTGCGGCCATGACTTCGCTGGTCCGCGTCGGACTGACGACGCGTCGCTGGTAAACGTCACCAGCGAACGTTACCTGGTGTCCTGTTCTGCTGACCTGTACGACAGGACATCCGGAGGCTGCAACTTGCATCCCACTGGGGATCCTCCCTGCACCCATGACAGTGACATGTGGCTGTCATGTGGTTATGCAGGTACGCAACTTTTAACCCCCAATTGACCTATCGCCATTTGCGAGTTGGCCACGCCCCTTAAACAAACCCTATGGCGTTTGTGTGCACTAATCAGTTTTGTTTGTCTCAGATTTTGCGCGTACCTCGTCCATTTGTACATCATGTAATTGGACAATATTTCACAAGCTGCGTTGACGCGATTCTAACGCGATTCTACCACAATGGGTCGATTGATATCAGGCTTGTTCACGATAATGGACCGATCCAGTAAGCCCCGCCCACTGCGCATCATACGCGCGTGCACGCACGTCGGACTTTTGTGCACGCACGTCGGACATAAATCACGGCTGTGATTGGTCAGAACACCATGGGGCGGTGCTTACTGGATCGGCCCATTCCTTGACAGACAGTATACCATTAGCTATAGACAAATTAGGGCACGTTACCACAGAGGCCCCTTTTAATGGCGGAAGCTGCACGGTGATAGTTTTTGTCAAGATAATCCAATGGTTTCTCCATATAAGGGTCCTCGTATCGCGTACGTGACAGTGATCGCGCGCTAGAATTCGTCAATAACTTTCCAACTTCCAGACAGAAAGTTATGAACAGTTTGGAACACCTTTCGCGTTATGTCATCACAGAGCACACTCATTGTAGGAAATGAATCCGAACTTTCACTGGGACTACTTAATTCCCTGGCCTACTGACAGCCTTTCCCAAGCCAATTCGAGTTTTTAATTTGATCCTTGTATTCCACATCATTACAAGAATAACGATACTGTTTGAGATGAGTTAACAAAGTACTGAAAGTTATTGTAAGCTTGTATCAATCTTGGTTTAATACTCCTGAAACTTAATAAGAGAATCTGGAGAAGCAATTTTTGCCGTAAACTTCGTGATTTAATTACCATTGGATTTTCGTATATGCTTGAAGGTATGCCGGACTTTGAACTCCGACTGGTCGAGGGTTCATACCGCAATCCGGACCGTCTATTGCAGGGACGCTGTGGGCCGGAACACGAGTGGAGCGCCATCTGCGGCCACGGATTCAACCGGTTGAAGCAGGGCCGCGTGGCATGCCGGGAGCTCGGCTACTCCGATGAATTAGCCGTTGAGGTCGGTTTTCTTTCCCTGCGAGAGCTCGACCCGCAGCACCAACCCAACTACACGTTATTTGTGGACGTGGGATGCATCGGGGATGAAGCGAGTCTGAGCGAGTGTCAGCACTACGCGCTGCGAGATTGCAGCGGCTACGCAACGCTGGAGTGTTTCACTGGTGAGATTAAATTTTGTTCGTGCAGGAACGTAGATGGCGCTGTGAGGATGGACACGGCGCATGCGTACACTAGTTAGCGGCTGCGACTGCTCGTTGTGGGCATGACCACGTTTCAAAAGTTATTGTGTGCTTCGTTTCATCGAACACGGTGACTGTGGCACTCACGCGTTCTTCGGAAAAACATAATTTCACTTGTACTAACACTGAGGGCGTAGTGCCGGAACACGGGGTTCATAATGTCAGGACTTCCTTTTTTCACAAGAACTCGGAATAAAAATAACGAACTCTTGAACACTCAAATCATGTAATCAGATGAAATATTTCAAAGAACACTGTCAAGATTGCATTGAGAGTTTGGTACTCGTAAAATAGTAATAGTACTATTGAAGACCACTTATGTTTGGGATGTGAAAATATAATGTCAGAATGGCTAACACATATTTATTTGTTTCATGAACTGCAGGTGTAACCGAGTATAATGAGACTTCGTATCTGTGCGGTTCGAAGCAGTTATGCCGAGATGAGTGTAAACAGAGTCACCCAATCAATGGCTCACGTGACGACATATTCCACTACTGCCGATGCGACGATGTCTGCGGTCTATTTGACGACTGTTGTTACGACCGCGAAGGGATGTGTAGTCTGGGGACGCCGACCTTGGAGCGAGGAGGTTTCACCACAGAGCAGTTCGGCTGCGTCTGGGTACCAGGCAGTCAGTTCACTCACATTGGCTATGTGGTCATTGACCATTGTCCAATCAGCTGGGCAGATGAGAGAACACGTGATTTATGCGAGAGGCCTGTGGATATCGAAGATGTATTCGGCTCGCTGCCGGTTTATGACGACCTCGAAGTGGATTTTAAGAACATCTACTGCGCCATTTGTAACGGGAGGACCTTGGAAAGTCTAAGAAGATGGGATGTCTCTGCTGCTGACGATGAACAGTATCAACCACCGGACATTTTTTATCCGTCTCTCAATACAACACTGCGAAGCTTAGGTTGGCTCATAACGCCCCCAAATGGCCACGCAGTAGTCCGGGAGTGCCCCGCCCATCTCGTGGACACTTGTTCAGACGAATTCAGTGGGACCCGCTTGGAAGCAGGATGCAAGGCTTACTACGCTCCTATCAAAGTTGAAGATAGTTACACCAGATATCGGAATCCTCACTGCGCCTTATGCAATGGCCAGGGAGTTTTGCCAGACAATTCCTGTGAGGATCAGGAGTGTACCGAGTTCTGCGCGCCCGACCCATGGGGACCGTGTGCGGGTGTATGCGCTCCCTACGATGGCTTCTTGACGATTGAGGTTCTGTTCGACTTCACCTCCTCCTCGTCCATCAACGGGATGTCTTGCTCGGCGGGGCAGATCTACGATCCGTTCCTGGAGAGGTGCCGGGTGCTGACGTGCGCAGCTGGGTATCAGATCGTAGGTGACGAGTGCCTGGCCGTTCCTCCGGCACCAACCAACGAGAGTGACTCCTCCGTCATCGATTGTCTCCTAGAAGGATCCGGGTTCGTGATCACAGCACAGCAGATAAAGACAGAAGCTCACCTTGCCTCAGTACTGTCTGTGAGTGTGTTAGTGAGCTCAGTTGCTGATGTACGTAACCTTGTGAGTGCACTGGATAATTCAATCGAGACCAACCCAAACTCTTCCATGCCATGTAACATCTCATCTTTGGCGATCTTCTTGCCGTTTTCCTTCAATGGGTCTGGCCTCTGCAACAACTCTACGCTCCAGGGAAGTACTGTCTTCTCGGAGTACTCGGGAAGGCTGCTTACTGCTGTGCAAATCAAAAACATCTCCAGAGAAAATTACTCGAAGGAAGAGGTGGCATCGTCGTGTCTGAAGGTAAATGACCTGAACTGCTCATCTCTCCTAACTCTTGGAGACACAGAATATTCTGTGGTATCAGCGGAACGTATCGACGTCATTGCAACAGGGGAGAGTCTTTCTGAGAGCGAGTATGTTCTGTTTCCAGAAGGCATTGCCGTCATTTGCTCCTACATTAAGCCAGAACCGGAAGGAGTTGAGCCGCAGGTGCGCAGAGCGCTCTCATTCATCGGTAGTTGTGTATCGCTTATCGCTCTGGCTGCCACATTCATGACGTACTGCCTGTTCAAAGAGCTCCGGAATCTATCCGGTATTGCCACCATGAACCTCGTGCTGGCGCTGTTCATCGCCATCTTGCTCTTCCTCCTTTCAGGCTACCTGGCGGAGAGCCAGCCTGCCTGCCAATTCGGGGCTGTTGTGGCGCACTTCGCCTGGCTAGCAGCCTTCTTCTGGATGACGATGCTTGCAGTCAAGGTCGCCCGCACCCTCACCTCCATGGTGCCAAGGAGTGGACGCAAAACAGGCGTGTCCCGGGAGCTCGTTGCCTACGCTTGCCTCGCCTGGGGCATCCCTCTGCTCATTGTCTGCATCTGTATCATCCTCCAGTACTGCGATTGCCCCACCTTGCCCGTGATCTACGCAGATGGAGGTATCTGCTGGATCTCAGACATCACCGCTCGCATCGTCGCCTTCGTGGTGCCCATGGCTCTCAGTCTTGTCTTCAACTTGTGTTTGTACATCTTAACCATCGTCAGTGTCCGGAGGAACAGGCGCAGCTCCAGGGCGGTGAGGAGTCATAGCAAACTGGATGAAGCAAAAGAAGAGCTGTCTATTTATGGCAAGGTATATCCTCCCCTTGTCTTTTATATTGTTCGTTCAGCTTGACGAATGCAATAAGGCTGAAAAAAGGCTAGCCCCTGTTCTTCGCAATTAGCCAAGTGCTTTACAAGCATCTCAAACCTGAAAACACCATTCCTTCCTTTGACTTCATGTTTATTACTTAAGCTTGGTTTCAATCTTAGTTTGGCATTTACAATCCAACTTTGTCCTTGTCTTTTTTCCATATGAAAGCTGAGTGCCTTGGTGGGAGTGACCTGGATCTTTGGCTTCGTGTCTCAGTCAGTGACGGGCATCATATTTTTCTCCTACATCTACATCCTCCTCAACTACCTCCAGGGAGTCTTCATCTTCATCGCCTTCTGCCTCAACAAGAGGGCTCGGAGTTTGTGGAGAGACAAACTGAATATTCGAAGCGAGACGATAACGACGGATAAGTCGATTGATCCGGTGAAGCCTCGTCGATCGAAGGAGACAGCCCTGATTACCACCGATACCCTGCCTGAGCACTCGGAAGATTCCAAGCTGTAGACTAGTGATCAAAATATGCACATGGACAATCAACGATTCACTATATTCACTCATTCACAAGTTCCCTATGTGCCTTATTCATGAGTCGGCCATATTGAATTGAAAGGTAAGTAAATTCTTAATTGTTGGCACTTGCGAAGAGAAATGAAAGCAAGTTCATTTATATTGAATCACAGTCTGCTTCAATGAGTAATATTATATTTGTAATTAAACATTCCTATTGTTTAAAGCCATTTAAAAAAAATGACAGTAAAATAAGGCTGCATTGTGCCTGCATAAAAAGTCTGGTGCCATCCCATCACACAGTTAACAGTTAATGAAATACATTCAGGGAACTGGACCAAAAAAAGCCAACTCGTGAATAAGGCCCATCCAAAGGCGCTGATGACATGTTAACATGTCACGATAGATTTTAAAGCGGCAACTCTAGGTCAACACTGTGGCTTGCGCATGCCCCGTGCGCAAGGAATGTATATATGAGGAACGTTGACCTACCCACAATGCTTTCCTCAAAGCCTTCATTTTCTTCACAAGATTTAGTGTAAGGGTAAGGGGTTACCAGTGTCTTTAAACAGGACGGTGGGGACCAGCGAATTGACGACACAGACAAATTGTGTCGTTTGAGGCGCAATTCCAAATTATGACCGCAATGCATCGCGGGAAAATGCAATTTGTAGGGTTTTTCAAAATCCTGGCATCGTCTCGTCTTCATCATCTTGAATGTACAAACCAGATGGAAATGCACAAATTTGCGGTCTCAAAATCAACTAAGTCGATTAATTAATGTTCTCCATCGGCCAATTGTGTACTATAATACGTCTATTTGGAAACTCTATGTGTTTGCGTTGTAAATATCATCTATCATTAATTAATATTAGAAGCAGTGTATTTAGTGTAATGTTTCAATACCCTTGTGTTTTTCTATTGAACACATCTATAATTCAGTTCACTTTACTTCACATACTTCATCATCTTGGTATTCTGCTGAAGCAAATGGAAGCTGTAAAGTAAAGAAAGTTTGAGGTTTGCGTCCCCATGATAAAGTACAGTTTTCACAATAATTCGTTCTTCAGAACATTTATCGAATTATATTCCGTATGTGCAAACACTCTTCAATGTCAAAGATAAACCTCAATTGTAATCTAATAAGGATGTACTTCACCCGCAGGTTAAAAAAGAAAAGAGCCTTTACACGGAAACAGACTGAATGAAATTATTTTGTCTGAATTGTCAACCGCATCTTTTAAAGTCTGCCGGGTGGCGGCAGATTCTTATGAGATCGAAGACACACCAGATTCGCCGGGAGACAACAACATGTCAAGAGGAATGTTTGAGTCTCCGAATAAAAAAAAACATTGAAAGCAATAGACCCAACCTAAGCCCCGCCCAATACTTTTTCGACCAATCACAACCGTGATTAATGCGTCCACAAAAGTACGACATGCGCGCGCAGCCGCATAAGCTGAAGTATTTGCCCTGTATCGTATGCATTAAGGAACCAAAGACAGTTCTGCCTGCCTTTCCGTAAAACGAACATACTAAAAAAAACACAGTTTCATTCCCTGTTGTCTCTACAATTTACAGTCCTAATTGTTAGTCACTTTTAGCAATTGTAAGTTGATGCTGATGTTAATATTAATTACTGTTTTATGTTAAAGTGTTTTTATATCGGGTGAATGCATGTGCGTCTTGATGATTGAAAAATTTATTATAACTCAAATGTTTTGTTTTAAAATTTTAATATTTGTCATGTCCGTTGAAGTTCTGTAGTAGTCATGTTCTAGTTCTGTGAAAGTATGTTTCTAGTAATTTGGTTTGTGTTGAATATTTGTATGTTTTACAGGAGTTTTTAAGGTGTAATGTTTAATGTGTATTGTTATTGAAATGTTTTTATGTTTCAAATTCAAATGTAATATAAATATCTTTTAAAATGTTTTAAATCCAACCATTTTAGATGCTTTGGTTGCTAATAATAATAATAATAATAATAAACAGGTACAATGCCTAGCATCAGTTCCATGGAATTAGGTCCATGAGGTTTACTTTCCATATCAATACCCTTAAATTTCGTAATTTCATTAAAGGCAAAGATTGATGTTATTATATTCTCGCGTCGGAGAAATTTGATTAAATATGTGTTTTCAGCGCGTACTTTCATCTCTTGTGCTGTGTCTGCTTTGTAAAACCACACAAAGAACCAACTATTGGATTACCTGTGATGATTTTCTATGCACTTCGTGTGTTAAGCTGTTTTGACTGAGTTGTGCCTTGTCGATCATTCCAAGATTTATTCGATTTAGTTTCAGCAATATTAGAAGCCGCACTGAGCGTACTGGTACACAGATCTAAAAACATCCTCCGGCAGCGGTCCAAGAATGCTTCAAGCGCGCTCTGGCACACAGATCTAAAACAGTACCACAGACAGCGGTCCAAGAATGCTGCAAGGTCGCCTGCTAGTTCTGTGTATTCTGCTTCGTGTGGCCTCATGTTCTGGTCAGCCCAATGCCACCAAGCTGTACCTACTTGGGCTGTTCCCCTGGACGGGCGCGTGGGACGGGGCTGAGGCCACGGTACCGGCAACTATGCTGGCCGTACAGGATATAAACGCCGATCCAAAGCTACTACCGGATTACGAATTGGTCGTCATTACTCGGGATACGGAGGTAAGAACGCAGCGTGAATGCAAATGTTTATGGAAACGCAAAGCTGTTTTCGATCATTCATATCATTTTCTTTGTCAGACTCATCATTCCGTTCGGCAAGGTTATCATTCCGCTCGGCAAAGTCATCATTCCATTCGGCAAAGTTGTCATTCCATTTGAGCAAATTTATCATTCCGTTCGGCAAAGCTGTCATTCCATTCGGCAGAGTTGTCACTCCATTCTTTGTCAGACTCATTCCGTTCGGCAAAGTTATCATTCCGTTCGGCAAAGTTATCATTCCGTTCGGCAAAGTTATCATTCCGTTCGGCAAAGTCACCATTCCTTCGGCAAAGTTGCCATTCCGCCCGGCAAAGTCATCGTTCCATTCGGCAAAGTCATCATTCCATTCGGCAAAAGTGTCATTCCATCGGGCACATTTATCATTCCATTCGGCAAAGTAATCATTCTGTGCCGAATGAAATGATAATTTTGGAAACTGGATCGATGATGTGGCCAAATGGAATGATGAATTTGCCGAACGGAATGATGAGTGTCCCGAAGAAATGTTGAATTTGCCGAACGGAGTGATGATTTCGTCAAATATGGAATGATGAATATGCCGAACAGAATGATTTTTTTTTGGAACGGAATGACCTACTGAAGGCAGCTTTACCTTTCCATAAAGCAAACCCCTTTTCTTATATGGGTTAAGCTTATGGGAAAACTAGAAACAATCGATCGCATTTCAAGTAAAATAGTCTAATCTTGCATGAATTTTTTGGTAATTGTCTTTTGCTTGGTTTTTAAACTGGCTAAATAAGAGATTTGCGATGATGAGGATTTTGCGATGTAAAACCTCTCCAAAAGAATTGGTAGGCTTCCTGAAACGTTTGTTATTGAAAAAAGAAGGTGAACACTTGTTGAACGACTTACAACAGTAACATTGCTATACACACTCTGTCAATACTATTCAACATTGGCACCTGTGCGCTGAGATGTGACATTCAATACATTTGTATTAATTCAAAGCGGTAATAAACTAAAGGGGCATATTTGTTTTTAAGTTTAATATCTGGTTTCACTTACCAAGTGCGATGGAGGAACGGCAACTGACGAAATGTACAAGGAATTGTACAACACCAGCACCACCAAAATTATGATTTTAGGTCCCGCGTGCTCCATTGCTACAGAGCCGACTGCGCAGGCGTCGCACCACTGGAATGTAATTCAGGTAGGTGAATGTGCAGAGGCATTGTGGCTGGACACGGAGAGATCTTTGTTCCTATCTGGCAGCCCCTCCCTCAAAAGGGTTGCCATTATTTCTATTCCCATAATTTGACTTTGGTGATACGTATGTATAATAAGGATGTAAGTGGCGCCATCAACGTCAAAAAAAGTGCGCCCCTAAAACAAAACAATTTTTTTTCTTCTGAGGCCAAAAAGTGTTGGAAATTTTGGAAAAAAATGCTTCTCTTACCTCCAAACGAATTTCTACAACTTTTGGAGAAACTTCATTTTTGGCCAAATATAAAAAATGTAAGGCTAACCCCTTGAACTTTTTGCCAATTTGGTCAAAAAATGAAATTGCTCTAAACTTTCTAAAGAGACTCCTAAGGGACCCTCGAACACATTCCAACTCGATTTAGGGACAGATATCAATACTAGAAAAAAACTGATATTTTGGCAAAATTTCGTAAAAAATGTAAAGCTAACCCCTTGCACTTTTTGTCAATTTTGGTCAAAAAATGAAATTGCTTGAAACTTCCTTGAAAGACTCCTCAGGTACCCTCGAACTAATTCCAAAACGATTTAGGGACAAATATATCAATACAGAAAAACAATTATATTTTTGCAATATTTCATTAAAAATGTAAGGCTAACCCCTTGGAATTTTTGTCAATTTTGGTCAAAAAATGAAATTGCTCGAAACTTCCTGGAAAGACTCCTCAGGTACCCTCGAACACATTCCAACACGATTTAGGGACAGATATATAGATACTAAAAAAAAATAATATCTTTGCAATATTTCATTAAAAATATAAGGCTAACCCCTTGCAATTTTTGTCAATTTTGGTCAAAAAAATGAAATTGCTCGAAACTTCCTGGAAAGACTCCTCAGGTACCCTCGAACACCTTCCAACACGATTTAGGGACAGATATATCAATACTAAAAAACAATAATATTTTTGCAATATTTCATTAACAATGTAAGGCTAACCCCTTGCAATTTTTGTCAATTTTGGTCAAAAAATTAAATTGCTCGAAACGTCTTGGAAAGACTCATACGGGACCCTCTAACCCATTCCAACTCGATTTAGAGACAGATATATCAATTCAAAACAGATTGATATTTTGGCCTTGCAATTTTTGTCAATTTTGGTCAAAAAATGAAATTGCTCGAAACTTCCTGGAAAGACTCCTCAGGTACCCTCGAACACATTCCAAAAGATTTAGGGACAGATATATCAATACAGAAAAACAATAATATTTTTGCAATATTTCATTGAAAATGTAAGGCTAACCCCTTGCAATTTTTGTCAATTTTGGTCCAAACATGAAATTGCTCTAAAGTTTCTAGAAAGACTCTTAAGGGACCCTCGAACACATTCCAACTCGATTTAGGGACAGATATATCAATACAAAAAACAATAATATTTTTGCAATATTTCATTAAAAATGTAAGGCTAACCCCTTGCAATTTTTGTCAATTTTGGACAAAAAATGAAATTGCTCTAAACTTTCTAGAAAGACTCCTCAGGGACCCTCGAGCACATTTCAACTCGATTTAGAGACTGATATATCAATACAAAAAACAATAATATTTTTGCAATATTTCATTAAAAATGTAAGGCTAACCCCTTGCAATTTTTGTCAATTTTGGTCAAAAAATGAAATTGCTCTAAACTTTCTAGAAAGACTCTTAAGGGACCCTCGAACACATTCCAACACGATTTAGGGACAGATATATCAATACAGAAAAACAATAATATTTTTGCAATATTTCATTAAAAATGTAAGGCTAACCCCTTGCAATTTTTGTCAATTTTGGTCAAAAAATGAAATTGCTCGAAACTTCCTGGAAAGACTCCTCAGGTACCCTCGAACACATTCCAAAAGATTTAGGGACAGATATATCAATACAGAAAAACAATAATATTTTTGCAATATTTAATTGAAAATGTAAGGCTAACCCCTTGCAATTTTTGACAATTTTGGTCCAAACATGAAATTGCTCTAAAGTTTCTAGAAAGACTCTTAAGGGACCCTCGAACACATTCCAACTCGATTTAGGGACAGATAAATCAATACAAAAAACAATAATATTTTTGAAATATTTCATTAAAAATGTAAGGCTAACCCCTTGCAATTTTTGGCAATTTTGGACAAAAAATGAAATTGCTTTAAACTTTCTAGAAAGACTCCTCGGGACCCTCGAGCACATTTCAACTCGATTTAGAGACTGATATATCAATACAAAAAACAATAATATTTTTGCAATATTTCATTAAAAATGTAAGGCTAACCCCTTGCAATTTTTGTCAATTTTGGACAAAAAATGAAATTGCTCTAAACTTTCTAGAAAGACTCTTAAGGGACCCTCGAACACATTCCAACACGATTTAGGGACAGATATATCAATACAGAAAAACAATAATATTTTTGCAATATTTCATTAAAAATGTAAGGCTAACCCCTTGCAATTTTTGTCAATTTTGGACAAAAAATGAAATTGCTCGAAACTTCCTGGAAAGACTCCTCAGGTACCCTCGAACACATTCCAACACGATTTAGGGACAGACATATCAATACAGAAAAACAATAATATTTTTGCAATATTTCATTAAAAATTTAAGGCTAACCCCTTGCAATTTTTGTCAATTTTGGACAAAAAATGAAATTGCTCGAAACTTCCTGGAAAGACTCCTGAGGGACCTTCGAACACATTCCAACTCGATTTAGAGACTGATATATCAATACAAAAAAGAAGATATTTTGGCAAAATTTTATAAAAAATATAAGGCTAACCCCTTGCAATTTTTGTCAATTTTGGTCAAAAAAATGAAATTGCTCGAAACTTCCTGGAAAGACTCCTCAGGTACCCTCGAACACATTCCAACACGATTTAGAGACAGATATATAGATACTAAAAAAAAATAATATCTTTGCAATATTTCATTAAAAATATAAGGCTAACCCCTTGCAATTTTTGTCAATTTTGGTCAAAAAAATGAAATTGCTCGAAACTTCCTGGAAAGACTCCTCAGGTACCCTCGAACACATTCCAACACGATTTAGGGACAGATATATCAATACTAAAAAACAATAATATTTTTGCAATATTTCATTAAAAATGTAAGGCTAACCCCTTGCAATTTTTGTCAATTTTGGTCAAAAAATTAAATTGCTCGAAACTTCTTGGAAAGACTCATACGGGACCCTCTAACCCATTCCAACTCGATTTAGAGACAGATAAATCAATACAAAACAGATTGATATTTTGGCCTTGCAATTTTTGTCAATTTTGGTCAAAAAATGAAATTGCTCGAAACTTCCTGGAAAGACTCCTCAGGTACCCTCGAACACATTCCAAAAGATTTAGGGACAGATATATCAATACAGAAAAACAATAATATTTTTGCAATATTTCATTGAAAATGTAAGGCTAACCCCTTGCAATTTTTGTCAATTTTGGTCCGAACATGAAATTGCTCTTAAGTTTCTAGAAAGACTCTTAAGGGACCCTCGAACACATTCCAACTCGATTTAGGGACAGATATATCAATACAAAAAAAATAATATTTGAACCAAATTTCACAAAAAAATGTTAGGCTAACCCCTTGCAATTTTTGTCAATTTTGGACAAAAATTGAAATTGCTCGAAACTTCCTGGAAAGACTCCTCAGGGACCCTCGAGCACATTTCAACTCGATTTAGAGACTGATATATCAATACAAAAAACAATAATATTTTTGCAATATTTCATTAAAAATGTAAGGCTAACCCCTTGCAATTTTTGTCAATTTTGGACAAAAAATGAAATTGCTCTAAACTTTCTAGAAAGACTCTTAAGGGACCCTCGAACACATTCCAACACGATTTAGGGACAGATATATCAATACAGAAAAACAATAATATTTTTGCAATATTTCATTAAAAATGTAAGGCTAACCCCTTGCAATTTTTGTCAATTTTGGACAAAAAATGAAATTGCTCGAAACTTCCTGGAAAGACTCCTCAGGTACCCTCGAACACATTCCAACACGATTTAGGGACAGATATATCAATACAGAAAAACAATAATATTTTTGCAATATTTCATTAAAAATGTAAGGCTAACCCCTTGCAATTTTTGTCAATTTTGGACAAAAAATGAAATTGCTCGAAACTTCCTGGAAAGACTCCTGAGGGACCCTCGAACACATTCCAACTCGATTTAGAGACTGATATATCAATACAAAAAAGAAGATATTTTGGCAAAATTTTATAAAAAATATCAGGCTAACCCCTTGCAATTTTTGTCAATTTTGGTCAAAAAAATGAAATTGCTCGAAACTTCCTGGAAAGACTCCTCAGGTACCCTCGAACACATTCCAACACGATTTAGGGACAGATATATCAATACAGAAAAACAATAATATTTTTGCAATATTTCATTAAAAATGTAAGGCTAACCCCTTGCAATTTTTGTCAATTTTGGTCAAAAAAATGAAATTGCTCGAAACTTCCTGGAAAGACTCCTCAGTCACCCTCGAACACATTCCAACACGATTTAGGGACAGATATATAGATACTAAAAAAAAATAATATCTTTGCAATATTTCATTAAAAATATAAGGCTAATCCCTTGCAATTTTTGTCAATTTTGGTCAAAAAAATGAAATTGCTCGAAACTTCTTGGAAAGACTCATACGGGACCCTCTAACCCATTCCAACTCGATTGAGAGACAGATATATCAATACAAAACAGATTGATATTTTGGCCTTGCAATTTTTGTCAATTTTGGTCAAAAAATGAAATTGCTCGAAACTTCCTTGAAAGACTCCTCAGGTACCCTCGAACACATTCCAAAAGATTTAGGGACAGATATATCAATACAGAAAAACAATAATATTTTTGCAATATTTAATTGAAAATGTAAAGCTAACCCCTTGCAATTTTTGTCAATTTTGGTCCAAACATGAAATTGCTCTAAAGTTTCTAGAAAGACTCTTAAGGGACCCTCGAACACATTCCAACTCGATTTAGGGACAGATATATCAATACAAAAAAAATATAATATTTTTGCAATATTTCATTAAAAATGTAAGGCTAACCGCTTGCAATTTTTGTCAATTTTGGACAAAAATTGAAATTGCTCGAAACTTCCTGGAAAGACTCCTAAGGGACCCTCGAGCACATTTCAACTCGATTTAGAGACTGATATATCAATACAAAAAACAATAATATTTTTGCAATATTTCATTAAAAATGTAAGGCTAACCCCTTGCAATTTTTGTCAATTTTGGACAAAAAATGAAATTGCTCTAAACTTTCTAGAAAGACTCTTAAGGGACCCTCGAACACATTCCAACACGATTTAGGGACAGATATATCAATACAGAAAAACAATAATATTTTTGCAATATTTCATTAAAAATGTAAGGCTAACCCCTTGCAATTTTTGTCAATTTTGGACAAAAAATGAAATTGCTCGAAACTTCCTGGAAAGACTCCTCAGGTACCCTCGAACACATTCCAACACGATTTAGGGACAGATATATCAATACAGAAAAACAATAATATTTTTGCAATATTTCATTAAAAATGTAAGGCTAACCCCTTGCAATTTTTGTCAATTTTGGTCAAAAAATGAAATTGCTCGAAACTTCCTAGAAAGACTCCTAAGGGACCCTCGAGCACATTCCAACTCGATTTAGGAACAGATATATCAATACAAAAAAAACCAATAATATTTTTGCAATATTTCATTAAAAATGTAAGGCTAACCCCTTGCAATTTTTGTAAATTTTGGTCAAAAAATGAAATTGCTCGAAACTTCCTAGAAAGACTCCTAAGGGACCCTCGAGCACATTCCAACTCGATTTAGGGACAGATATATCAATACAAAAAAATATAATATTTTTGCAATATTTCATTAAAAATGTAAGGCTAACCCCTTGCAATTTTTGTCAATTTTGGACAAAAAATGAAATTGCTCTAAACTTTCTAGAAAGACTCTTAAGGGACCCTCGAACACATTCCAACACGATTTAGGGACAGATATATCAATACAGAAAAACAATAATATTTTTGCAATATTTCATTAAAAATGTAAGGCTAACCCCTTGCAATTTTTGTCAATTTTGGACAAAAAATGAAATTGCTCGAAACTTCCTGGAAAGACTCCTCAGGTACCCTCGAACACATTCCAACACGATTTAGGGACAGATATATCAATACAGAAAAACAATAATATTTTTGCAATATTTCATTAAAAATGTAAGGCTAACCCCTTGCAATTTTGTAAATTTTGGTCAAAAAATGAAATTGCTCGAAACTTCCTAGAAAGACTCCTAAGGGACCCTCGAGCACATTCCAACTCGATTTAAGGACAAATATATCAATACAAAAAAACAATAATATTTTTGCAATATTTCATTAAAAATGTAAGGCTAACCCCTTGCAATTTTTGTCAATTTTGGTCAAAAAATGAAATTGCTCTAAACTTCCTAGAAAGACTCTTAAGGGACCCTCGAACACATTCCAACACGATTTAGGGACAGATATATCAATACAGAAAAACAATAATATTTTTGCAATATTTCATTAAAAATGTAAGGCTAACCCCTTGCAATTTTTGTCAATTTTGGACAAAAAATGAAATTGCTCGAAACTTCCTGGAAAGACTCCTCAGGTACCCTCGAGCACATTCCAACTCGATTTAGGGACAGATATATCAATACAAAAAAACAATAATATTTTTGCAATATTTCATTAAAAATGTAAGGCTAACCCCTTGCAATTTTTGTCAATTTTGGACAAAAAATGAAATTGCTCGAAACTTCCTGGAAAGACTCCTAAGGGACCCTCAAGCACATTCCAACTCGATTTAGGAACAGATATATCAATACAAAAAACAATAATATTTTTGCAATATTTCATTAAAAATGTAAGGCTAACCCCTTGCAATTTTTGTCAATTTTGGTCAAAAAATGAAATTGCTCTAAACTTTCTAGAAAGACTCTTAAGGGACCCTCGAACACATTCCAACTCGATTTAGGGACAGATATATCAATACAAAAAAATAATATTTGAGCCAAATTTCACAAAAAAATGTAAGGCTAACCCCTTGCAATTTTTGTCAATTTTGGACAAAAAATGAAATTGCTCGAAACTTCCTAGAAAGACTCCTAAGGGACCCTCGAGCACATTCCAACTCGATTTAGAGACTGATATATCAATACAAAAATTCATTTGAGGCCGGCAATTTTTGGTATGCTGTCCTCGGAACAGACCTCCTTTCTCATGCCCATGTGTGGTCATTGGATAATTGAAACAAGGCCAGTGCCTCCTTTATTAACAGAACATCCTTGGTGTTTGTCACATTTCGTCAGAGCAGTTTTTTGCTGGCTTGTTTTGTATGCTGTTTTTCTCAAAACAAATCGATGAATTTTGCTCAAATGTTCAAAACATTGGGCGTTTGAATGTTTATTGATGCTCCTCTTACCTCCCACCGAATTTTATACAAAGCCTGGAGAAAATTCATTGTTTTTGGTCAAATTTCATCAAAAATGTTCAAAACATTGGGCGTTTGAATGTTTATTGATGCTCCTCTTACCTCCCACCGAATTTTATACAAAGCCTGGAGAAAATTCATTGTTTTTGGTCAAATTTCATCAAAAATGTAAGGCTTTGTTTTTAAATTTTTGGCCAAAAAGTGAAATTGTTTCAAATTTGATTTAACAGATGCTTAAAGGACCCTGAAACACATTCCAATCCGATATATGGACAGATGAGCTTCTTTAGGCAAAATTGCCACGGATAATTGTGGGTAAAATCAAATTAAAAGTTTTTGTTTAGTAGATGAATTTAGCTCAAACCTTCAAAATATTGGGTAACTGACCGATTGACGCCCCTACTGATTGTCTGACGACTGACTAACTGACCGACGGACTCCCCGACTAACTGACTGACTGATCGATTGACTCCCTGACGTCAGACTGACTGACTGATCTACTCTCTTAAGCAGGGCAGTGCCATCGTATAGGATTACCAAATCCAATTAATGGGCGAAATCAGGCTCACCGTGTCAACCAGATGCATGCAAAATCATCAAGGTGAATGTAAAGCCATTGAAAAAAATTAGAATTTTCTGCACTCTGGGACAAGCATTATGCTTGCGTTGTCTTGATTTAAACACACCGCACATTGTCATTTTGTTTTTGTTTTTACATAAATGTTGAAGCAAAGGAGAGATTAAGCCAATGTAGTCAGACAAGTGTAGCACAAATGGAGCAGCATTTTATATTCATAACGTGTTTTCTTTTCCCGCTGCAGATATCCTATTCGGCGACTTCTCCCAAACTCTCCACTCGGTCGCTTTTCCCGCGCTTTTTCCGCCTCCTGCCGCCGGACTCGATGTTGAACGTGGTCAAGATAGCCATGTTCAAGGAGTTCCACTGGACCAAAGTGGCGACAATTCAAGAATCCGCTCCTCTCTTTTCCCTGGTAAGATCAAAAAGCTACAACTAATTGAGCGTTTCGAATTCCCTTTTGTATGTGAACGTCTTGGTGCCGAAGACTGACTAGTCTTGCCCAAACTCCCGTCTTTGTATTTGCCCATGTGGTACCGAAACGATCAATTGAACAGAAGTTCAGGTCACAATTATCTTTTTAATTTTTTGCTATACATGTAGTGTCATCAATTTGCATAGTCTACAATACAAGTATTTGGGAATCGGGCGTTCAACAAGGCAGTGCGCCACCAGAGTTTGCCATGGAGACTCAAAGTCCACGGTCAACAAAACATGGCCCATTACAAATGAGTGTTAGTAGACAACTTGATCTTTTTTGTTATAGATTGGGGCCCGGCGTTTTGCCGCCTTCCAAAAACACCACACTGATAAAAGGAAAAGAAAAGGGAAAATCACAAACTCGAATCAAACGCTTGCGAAACTACTGACCGGACAAATTAACTTCCCATTTAAAACGTCCTGCGCTGCGAATTTGTCGACCATCTTCCACAATGCACTGTGAATATGAACTCTCTGTGGCAAACTCTTGGTGGTGCACTGCATTGTCAATCGCCGGAATGTCTACTTTCTTCTCTTCCACAGAGCCCATTTATTATCCTTGACTGTAAGCCCAGTAGGGGACAATAATAAATGCAAAAAACAGGAACAGTTATGTAAATGGCAAATAAACTCCCTTGTTAGATATAACGTGCACACTTTTTAAGTATCATTCCATCATTCACATTGATTTTCTAATATTTACTCATGTTTATACTCAGACCACAGCTGACTTTCACATTGAAGCAAAACAGGCAGGAATTGAAGTGATAGCGGCAGAGACCTTCATAGATAATCCCACGACTCAAATTGAGAACATCAAGGTAAAGTACCAAATTATCTTCTATATTTGTGGTACCAATTCGTGGTACCAAAATGTTGTGTTGTTCTATTTTAAAAGGGAGGCTCGATCTTGGAATCATTCAGGCATTACTTCGCGCGTTTGCTCTTTAAGATCAGATCTATTATTGTAACTTCAATTTTCGCACATATACAACTCTTTCTCTGGTTTCCATAAACATTGTTTTTCTGAGATATCAAAGTATGATATAAAAAACACGAATTTAAAAGTCATCGATCTTTTTTCTTTGATAAACGTTTGAAAATAACTATAAGATATTAGATCTGATGTGTGAGAGTGGCTGGTTATCAGAAGAAACTACAGGTGACTTCAATTTCTTTCCCTTTTCTGTCTAGAAATCGGGAGCTCGAATCATAGTTGCTGGTTTCTATGGCAACATGGCGCGGAGGGTTTTCTGTGCAGCCTACCACCAGAAGCTGTATGGCGCCAAGTACGTCTGGATTGTGCCAGGTTGGTATCTGTTTTACAAGCCAAAATATACAGAAGACCTTAACAAACTAGAAAGGTTTGCGGTACAGATAGTTTTGGCCTATCTGGGGGTACAAATCTCCTTTCTATATTGTTTATTTGACGGTAAGAATGGGTCCAGAAAAAGTGCTTTGAACACCATGTTACATGCCTAATGGGAGACTTTTGAGACGTTGGCTGCAGCAAACACACCGGTCATTTTCCATTGTTTGCATCATAATTTGAGCATGCGCGCTTTAGCTTAAACATGACGTAAATAATTGAAAAGGACCGTTGTGTTTGCTGTCACCAACGTCTCAAAAGTCTCCCATTGCAATTCTAGAACACCACTTTCACCATACACTGTGCTTCGCAAAAGTTATGTCACACCTCTCTCAGTTCACGTCATATAATATCCGATTATATCTGGGACCCTGCATGATAATATATTGTATATGACCAATTATATTAGGCTGGCTGGAATGGCATTGGTGGCGGAAACCAGACGCCTCTATCGACTGCTCAGTTGAACAAATGGACGAAGCCGTGGCCAACCACTTCGCTGTGAATATTGATAATCTCCCGTCCGATGCCAACCGAGCTCCGTCGCTATCAGGAATGGCAAGTTCGAAATTACTCCCAGCCTATAATCTTAATATTCGCGATAAGTGATATTACAGTTTATGGTTAAGATTCGGAACATCTGAATATTGACAAAGTATTACCAAAAAAATATTATGATTATAATGTGTACACGTATTTAGACCTACAAAGTTGTGGTTGTTAAAATGTCAGTACTGTAGTAGGAGCTTATTGCTAGCCAAAACAAACTGCTATAGCAGAAATCTGGGTTGTAAATATCTCTTGCAGACTAGCCGCAAATTCCTAGAGAGGTTTGCAGCAGTCGTTGACACGGATGATCCTTCGTCACTGACAGGCTTCATGGAGAAGTCCTTCGCTTATGACACGGTCTGGACAGTGGCCCTAGCTCTACATGAAGCTGAAAAACAACTCAGCCAGCTAGGTAACTAGAAAACTCTTGAATGAGTACTTGTTGAATCCGGCAACCAGAAATAGAAGCTTTTGCTGCGGTGGTGTCACCCTCACGTGCATGTTGCACGCGTTCAAAAGACGCGGCAGGCGCGCATTTTGGTATTCCTATTGGTCGAAGGAGCGGCCCAGAGCACTACCTGAGCGCGACTCACTCCATCGCAGAAAATGGCTGCCGCCGGATTAGTGAATAAAGAAGTTTAAACTGACTTGTTTTTCAAAAGAGGCCGATTCCGATACCGACTTTCGCAGATTTACAGTCACGCTTAATGTGTGCCCAAGCATGTAGTTGATTTTGTCAACGACTATAATAGAATAGCTTATGTATCAAAAATGAATCAACATACATTTAAAAGAAGACAAGGTGACGGAAGTGTGTAATTCACTATTTCAAAAGTTCTCTCCTTTTTCAGATCCTCCGAGAACAGTGGCAGATTTCGCTTACGACGGCACCACTTGTCAGATTCTCTTTGATGTCATCAGTAGCCTTTCTTTCGAGGGAATCTCAGTAAGTTAATTAATCAATCCAACTGTGTCCATTGACCAATAAGATCACGACTTTTGGTCACGTGACCAAGGTATAGCTCGGTTAGACTCGGTCACAAGGACGAATAGAATTGTACACAAAACAAAGATTGGCTGGGCTTAAACACACCCACAATCCATACACGATGCTTACCTACCGATTTGCCTTTATTTTAATGACATTATCTTATTTGCAGGGTCCTATCAAGTTCAATTCAAATGGTGACCGATTGGGACTTATTTTGCTCAGACAGCTGCAAGGTAAAGTAAAGGCTTAAAATCGTTTTTTTAATGAACGGGATTTCTCAAGGTTTTGTGCACAGAAAATGGCATATAACTAAAGACTATTGTCTTTTAAGATGGCTGAGCTATGAGATGACCACTGTTTTTTTAATCATTGAAACGGCAGCATCAAGCCGTAAATTTTCCTCCAATTTGGGGAGTATTGTGTTGTCCTGTTTGATACAGTTTGTAAAGAAATTTCTGTGTAGTGGTTTTAGCTTTGATTCCACCTTAGATGGCAGCGATGTCAAAGTTGGGACATTAGACCCAACCACAGGAACCGGTAGAGACATCACGTGGCTTGGATACGAACCAATCAGCTGGCTAGGTAAAATCTTACCTTTTCATATAAAAACATGCACGCACGTGGCGACATAAAAATAATTACCCTTAACTTGAACAGTTTAGTTCGGTTATGTTCTTCACGAGGTTGGCTTTCATAAAAATTATACGCTCCTTCAGAAACAATGTGTAGATGTTAGGCTTGTCTGTCCATTGTCAATAGGCCTGAAACCTAATGACGTAATGCTTTGTTTACATGTACGCTTTCCTATGTAGAAGACGGTCCCTACTTCGTCTGGCGTCCCGACTTCGCTCCCATAGGAAAGCCGCATAATGTAAACAAAGCCATTACGTCATTAGGTCTCAGGTCTATTGCATGGGAATTATGTGAAAAATACGAATACTAAATCTCCAATCACACACTCGGTATAACTTAAATAACTAAAAAATAGTAATCTTAATCTTAATTTCTAGGTGGGGCGCCACCAATTGACTTCATTATTGAAAGAGAGGATCGGCAGACAATAAAACTTTCACTTTTCCTCACTGGCGCCATCTTGGCTACAGTTGGGATCGCTCTGGCTTGCTGCTTTCTGGCTTTCAACATCCACTTCAAGAAACTTCGGTTTGTATAGTGTCGAGAATCTAAACAAAAATGCATGCCACATTTGGAGAGTGTTCAAATTATATTTACCCTACATGGTTCATATGTAAGCTACACGTACACTGAGAGCTTTCCACTGAAGTGAGTTTTCAATGTTGATCGTTTCACTGCAGCGTGATCAAGATGTCGAGCCCCAACATCAACAACTTGATGCTGATTGGGGGAATGTTAGCCTACGTTACCATCATCTTCCTGGGTGTGGATACCAACATTGCATCCACAGACACCTTTGTGTGGATGTGTAGGGTAAACGATAACAACTTGTATTCATTATGATGGAATCATGATTTGGTTACTACTTCAACTAAAAACAGTCATTAATTGTATCGAATGTTTTAGAATAGTCTATAATTACACTACTGGTCTTTACTATTTGAGATCTCCTTTCAACTGACTACTGTAGAAAACATTTGAACTCATTTGCTTGAGGCTAGATCCTTTGGTAGGATTGAAAAATACCTCCTGAAATTGCTGAAACTTGCTGTCATTTGTTACAGGCCAAGACCTGGTGTCTGTCCATCGGGTTCTCCCTGGCCTTCGGCTCCATGTTCAGCAAGACCTGGCGAGTCCACAAGATATTCACCAACAAAACTGCTGCGAAAATGGTATATACAGTCGAATTGAATTTTCAAAGACACAATGGAGGTGGTGCTGACATGAACATTATTTCAAAAAATTATAGATGCACTTTTTTCCTTGAGAAGGGATGGTTGATTAATGCGAGCCTTATGATACAAACTTTGTTGATTCCATATAGTTTTCATTATAGGTTCATAGAATATAATTTGCAATTGACGTTAGAGTACAAACTCACTTGTCTTCTCATTTGATGATAATATGTTTTTACCCCAAGTAATGAAGCATCTTACCTCCATTTTTTTTGAGGTTTTGAAAGATAGTCGACTCTTCTGTTTCGTTACCACCTTGGTTCTACTCGACGTGTTGATTCTGGTCTTGTGGGAAACACTGGACCCTCTTGTGGCGACAGAGCGATTTGGAACGAAAGTGGTATGTAAAAAAAGGTCTTTTCTATTTTGAGGACACTGACAAGGTGAAACACACTTTGATACACAGAACGATATCTCAGTATTGTATAGGTGTTCAGTGTGTAATCTTATTTCGCTCTAACTTTAACTGATCAGGTTTGGTCTGTCCTGTTGATTAATAATTTACTTATTTCTATCCCGCCGCTTATAACTGCAGTAATTGACGTCTTTGCAATTCAAGATGTTGTGCAGTACAAAACCCCAAAACAGTTAGAGCCGAGTACAAGATCCCCAAACCAGTTTAAGTTAAGACCGCTAAACGGTTAAGTTTAATTCTATTCGTTTAAGATTGACGACGAAAACGACGACATCGTCTACACACCAATCCGTATGATGTGCGAGTCTGGGAACCAGACCTACTGGATTGGTGCCTTCTACGTCATCGATGGTCTGCTGTTGATATTTGGAGCTTTTCTGGCCTGGGAGACCAGGAAAGTCTCCATCCCGGCACTAAATGACTCCAAGTACATAGGTGATTTTCAGATGCATCTGAAAACTTAGAATTCAGTATATATCAAAGTTAACTACAAACACTGACTGCCAATGCACCATAACTTATTTTGGTTAAACGATAGGTTCCGTTTACCGTCACTAAGTTAAGTCTAAATATTTCAACTGTTATTTTCCTTTGGGTATATTCTAGGCGTTTGTGTCTACAATGTCTTGATCATGACTCGAAATACATCGGTAGGCCTAGTGAAGTTTGGTTATTAAATTTGGTAAAACGTCGTAAAGGTTTTTAGCAAGCACACTTTGAAATTTCAATGAACTGTCCATTTTTGAAAACGGCGTTCTTTTTTCCAGGCGTGTGTGTCTACAACGTCTTGATCCTTTCCTTCGTTGGCGCTCCGGTGTCGTTTATTCTGGAGGAGCGAAACGCCCACTACGCCCTGGTAGCTACCCTGATCTGGTTGGCTACTACCCTGACACTCTGTGTGGTCTTTGTACCAAAAGTAAGATTTGAAATTGTATCTTTTCTATTTCGAAAAAAGAGTAACCAAGACGGATTTGACCTGACATTTTTTTGGGTAAAAATGAGAATTCACTCTCTAAATTCCAAAGAGTGAAATTAGGGACTAGACGTTTTAGAGTGAAAATCACTCTCATTTTCGATTGACTGAAAAATGAACCACTTCAGTCGAAGCTCGAGTGAAACCTCGATCTTTACGATTGAAGGAATTTCACTCTAAAATGTCTAGTCCCTTGTTTCCGACTGTGGGAGTGAATCTTCACTCGAATGGAGTGAATGTTCACTCTTTAGAATTTAGAGAGTACCGAGTCGCTTTCCATTCCATTTGACTGGGACAAGTGTCATTTCAAATCAAACAGCTGCCATTTGGAGCCACAATAGTGTCAATTAAGTTTGACTCTGAGAATTGTCATTTTGATCCAGATGAGTACCTGGTCAAATGTGACCCAGATTCAGAGTCAAGGACCCAGAACTTTCACGAGTGTGTTCAAATGCTTGATCTCAGATACGAACCAGAAATGATGTCCAGCCGGCTCAGAATACACTGGTCTCGCAGGTGACCCAAAGTCACCAGGGCGTGAACTCCGTGGATGCGCAGAAGGAACTCCAACTGCTGCGCCAGGAGATTGGCCGCCTGAGAAAGAACCTCCATGATTTGGTAATGGAACCTGTTGAGTCTTGTCTTGAAATCTTACACCGTGAAGCCAATGATAGGCTTACCCCAGAAATTGTGTCGACTGGATGCGTAAAACAAAACTTGCATTGAATAATCATTCTGAATGAAATCGAGACTTTTGTGCGCTCTTGGACCAGCTCTACTAGGTTAGCTTTTTCTTTTTGGGGGATGTACTTTGTACCTGTATTTTTAAATCGAAGCCTTTCAACTTTGAGCCTTTCAAAATATCAGCTTTTCGTTCTCCGCAGGGTCAGGACGATAAGGAGTAGGGGACTCCTGAAAGGCCGTACACATGTTTACAACAAAATCAACGATATGCAAGACCACGTGATCGAGCAGATAGAGACTAATGAGTAATGAACATCAACATGTTTGCCTCGTGTCCATGCTTGGCCGAAACTAAAACGCAAAATACGTTAGTTTGTTGCAGGTGAAAACTTAATTAATTGACTTCATCTTAAAACAAAACATAAATGTAGAGGAATCAGTATTTGCCACAATAGAATGATACTCATATAGTTTATCACTTTTAGTCTCATTCCGTTATATTTCATATGCATTTTTCATTTTGCATCAACATTGTTGTCTGAACATTGAGAAGTTAATTCGTGTATAAAACAATTAAAGGGCAAATACAACAGTTGCAAACATCAAAAAATAAAACTACCAAATCATTTTGAAATACCTTGCTAGACTGTAAGTGAATGACAGTGTAAAGCATCCTGTAAAATCATGGCACCTAGTAAACTGTCATTTCCAAGAAAAGTGCTATTTTTGTATCAATTTCCAACGCTGGTCGGCCGACCAGCGTTGGAAAAAAACTGGCTTTTTTTCAAATTCTGGCCCCAATTGACCATCGCACTTGTTTGCAATCGATTACACACCTATGAACGGGTACAAGCCAGCTAGGCTGTAAACTGCTCTGTTTCTTCTTATATGGAGTCAGGGAACCACACTGCAGGAAAATGATTGTTTTTCTTGGTTTTTATAGCATTTTCGAACCCAAAACCTCAAAAAAGTCAGTGTACCTATATTTGCTATATATTTCCAACCCCCCAATTCCATCCATTTCTGAAAATTACAGCAAAAGCAAATGATGTATATTCCCTTTAACATATAAAATCTTATAACGTTGAAAATATTTTGCCTTGCTTCAACAAAAATCGTAAGCTTGATGTTATTCTCATCTTTTTAAAAAAGATTTGGGTAGTTTGTACATTTCGTGATCAGAGGAATTAATTTTTATTTCACAGAAGTAAGGGCTTAAGCAGAAGTAGTGAGTGAAAAAAAAATATGCAAAATGTACAAAGCTTGAATCACCTTAAATGGCACATTTACAAATTCCCGAGCCTCCGTGTTCAATGTACATTGTAATTTTATCATTATGTTCACACT